>JABUQX010054109.1:0-5000 GCA_015478945.1 Trachelipus rathkii | reverse complement strand
TACTGTCCTGCGAGGCCTTCCCTTCGCTTGGGCATATCTTGATGACCTCCTCATCGCGAGCCGCACTTCTGAAGAACAAAATTAACACCTTCTCGCGGTTTCACCAGGTTAAGCGAATCTGGTATTCGCGTTAACCCTGCCAATTGTGTACTTGGTGTTTTTTCTCTCACCTTTCTCAGCCACACAGTATCCGCTGAGGGTTTATGTTCTCATGAAGACCGTGTGGACGCCATCCGCGCTTTTTCCCTTCCGGAAATACAAAAACGTCTTCGTCAATACCCCAGGATAGTTAACTTTTACCATCGTTTCCTCTCACCAGCCGCTGAACTTCTTCGCCCTTACCGCTCTCCTTCGCCCGAAGAAGAGAGGCAGCTCCACCAAAATGGACTGCACGGATGAAGCTCGCACCGCTTTTGATTCCTCCAAATAATCTCTGGCATCCGTAACACTGCTAGTCCATCCACAGGACTCAGCACCCACCAGAATTCAGGTAGACGCGCCTGACTTCGCAGTCGGAGGAGTCCTGCAACAATACTTGAGTGATGTGTGAGCACCTCTTGCCTTTTTCTCACGTAAATTGCAGCTTGCCGAAACACGTTACAGTGGTTTCGACAAGGAAATTCTTGGAATTTACCTCCAGGTCCTTCACTTCCGGTACTTCATGGAAGGCCGCGAGTTCCACATACTCACAGACCACAAGCCTACCACTTGTGCGATGGCATCTCGGCATGAACGGCAATCGCTCAGAGAAGCTTGTCATCTCGAGTATGTATCGCAATTCACAACTGATATTAGGCACATCTCTGGAGTGAACAATTTAACTGCAGATGCAATCTAACGCATTGAGGTTAACTCTCTGTCTGCTTTACCATCCATCAATTGCGAAGACATGGAAACGTGCCAGGCCTCAGAAGATACTGCTCTTCCACAGGATTCTTCTCTACAGCTGCAGTGGATCACCCTCCCCGGCATAGAGAAGAAGCTCCTGTGTGACATGTCGACAGGACATCCACGCCCCTTCGTTCCTCCTACTTTTAGAAAGGTCATCTTTCACAACCTTCATTCCCTTTCTCACCCAGGTATTGTGGCTTCACAAAAGCTTGTTACGGCTTGCTTTGTGTGGCCCAACGTTAATACCGACGTGAAAAAGTGGACTCGTGAATGTCTTTCGTGCCGCCTGGTGAACGCTTCGAAAGAGTTCACATCGACATCGTCGGTCCTCTTCCTCCTTCAGACGGTCACCGGTACATCCTCACTTGTATCGATCGTTTTGCCCGATGGGCCGAAGCCATTCCTCTTGCAGTGGCTGCAGCGGAATCTATAGCCAAAGCTTTTATGGCTCACTGGATTTCGTGGTTCGGAATTCCACTCTCTGTTACCACCGACCAAGGTAGACAATTTGAGTCTTCTCTTTGGAGAGATTTCATGCGTCTCCTTGGTACTGAGAAGATTCGAACTACCAGTTTCCATCCGCAAGCTAACGCCCTGGTAGAAAAGTTTCACCGCCAACAAAAGGCATTTCTTGCAGCTCAGCCCCTCCCAGAACGCTGGAATGAAGCTCTTTCTTTTGTAATTCTTGGAATTCGCACGGCTATTAAGGAAGATCAGTGTTCTGCTGCTGAACTCGTTTTCGGTTCATCTCTTTGTTTGCCTGGCGAGTTTTTCTCCCAATCTTCTCCCTCTCCCTTCTCCGACCCACTTTCCAATCTCACACGCTTGAGACGCTTTGCTCAGTCGTGAAGACCCACTCCCACAGTCGTCAAAAGGTGCAATCCTTCATTTCGAAGAATCTTTCATCATGTACTCATGTCTTTGTGAGGCATGATCTCACCGCACCTCACTCCAATCTAAATACGATAGTCATTTCCTGTAGTATTTAGGAAGGGGAAGTTCTTCACGATTCACCGTCCTTCGCGCATTGAGGTCGTGTCTATCGACCGGCTCAAGCCCGCTTATTTTAAGGCAAATTCTCCCGACACACAGGTTTCCGGTTGCTTTCCACGAACCAATTCCGTTTCTTTCACTGCCTACTACTTCTCCACCGTCACCTTTACCACCTTCCCCTTCCTCACCTCCTTCCTCTTCTCTTCCATCTACTCCACCTATTGCTACACCACCCATACCGCTAATACAGAGCATCCGCTCTGTCACTTCTTCTCCGACAGCAGAACATACGCATGCACATAGCTCTTCCAAGGCAACAACATCTTCATCTCCTGCTACTTCGTCGTCTCCGCTAGTACAATCAGACCTACCAACACAGTCTGCTGCTTCGTTACCTCCGCCAGTACAGTCAGACCTACCATCCCAGTCTGCTGTCCCGATCGTCCCTCTGCGTTATGTTCCAGATCGTTATTTTACGATCACTCTTCTGACATCTTCACCAACTCTGGCAACCGTACGCAGACCGTTATGACAACCTAACCGCTCAAAAATCGTTCCTGAACGTTTGATTAGACAGAGACATAAGTTGAAAATTTGCTTTTGGGGGAAAAACAACCATTGGAATGATGAGTGTTAGCGAGGTTCTAACTTTTGCTAACTGCATGATGACCGAAGTCGTTACGCCGTACAGAAGTTATAGCGCAGTGTTATTGCTAATACATTATTTTAAATGTTCTTAAGGTTGGGCTTATAACTTGCTTCTATATATATATACTTATATCTATGATATTACCTTAGAATATTGTATATTATACAATAATTATATTTATAATATTATCTATCTATATTTAGAGTCATATATATATATATATATATATATATTTCCCACAATAAATTTTTTTTTATTGCACAGTGAGCTTGTGGCTTAAACATCAATATAAAGTTATTCTCGCGGTGATATCCTAGTTTTATGAAAACAAATATGTAAAATGCTTCCATGAAATAAATGGAAGGCTTTTGCATATTTTAGGACTTCGGCGCTGGGAACCTGCGCCCGATTTTTCCTAGTTTTTTCACAAAACTTAGCATTGCATAGTGTGGGCCTAGCACTACTTTGGGTTACCTACTATGTTATGGTAACTGTCGTCACATATTTGCATGTTTTAGAATAACCAATGATATTCTATTGTATGCATAGTATGTGACTAATTGCAAAAAAGTCCATACTAGTGAGTTGTGTCCCAAATGATCTTAATTAAACATCATTTGAGGTACAGGCACTAGTATCGAAATTTTCAATGTCGTAGTGTCTGATATGACAATGAATATTTACAAATATTCAGTGTTATTCCAGATATTACTAATGTGGCATTTCACACACACATGCCTATATGATATGATTGGCATTTTCTGAGGACATAGTGCTCAGAAGAATGTGGATCATATCAATGTGAATCACTGCTCCATAATATGCTGCATTCTCATGACTAATAATTTATTTATGAGAATGCTCACATAATATTTATGTCCTATCTCTATAGTAGGATGTATACATTAATATGTAGTATTCTCATTGCAAATTAGTTTAATTATTTGAGAATAGTTACCTAACTAGCAATGCATAAGCTATTTACTTTCAAACCCGTGTTTTTCCACAGAATGGTATAATACTGTACTCGGTCGTCATCTCACAGATGTTGGCTATCGTGGGTCTTCTAAACTTTGTTAGTCATTTACTATCTTCGTGCTTGCTCTCATGTCACTGTTCTTATGATGTGTATACCTGGTAGGAATTATTAATTAAAGTAATAGTTTATAATTTGGTATCTGCAATGTATTAATCTATACTCATCCAAACGTTAAACATGGTGTTACGACCAATCATAACACATTAAGAGTGTCATTAAATCTAATAATATACTAATGTAATTGTGAATAAGTATATTAATATATATAATATATTGACTATATATAATATATATAAAAATATAATAATTGTAATATATAGTAATATTATATATAATACTATGTTAGCTGATATATACATATATTAATATATATAGAATATGTGATGATGATAGTTATACTAATAATATTTTTTCTAATTGTATATATATATATATAATATAGTATTATGTTCAGTTGTATCTTTATATCTGTTGTGTTCTATTATTAACGACAATTAATCTAATTATGTACATTATGGCGACCAGGAAGGATGTAAGGAAGTAGTGTGTATGGTGTAGAAGTTTATTGCTCCGTAGTCAGCTACATGTCTTGATACAATATCCTACTATGACGTGCTGTGAATTATATCCCTTCACGTGTGTATTATAGAATGATTTAAGAGAGATTGGGAGATTTTCGACAACAAGAACTGTAAAAATAGAGGTGCAAAATGGTTATCAGAAAAAAAAAATAAATGGAGTATACAAAGATGTAATTTCAGTTTCATGGAAGAGATATACGACATTAAGTCAAATGGGAAATGTTCACGCGGACATTAAAATATGTATCTGTTGCTACACGAGTTTAAGGTGCATTAAGTGAACGAATGGGATATAGCTGAAAAAAGTTTACGTATCTTCCGTTATTTTAATAGCTCTATGTTTTTCTATAACGCCCAAAAACATTTTTCACCACGAATTAAGTATTATTAATGAGATGAGTCTTTAAACACCAATATCCTGATCCCATTGGCGGGCAAGAAGAGATATAGCAGAATTCAATGTGACTAGTTTATCTCAGATTTCCCAATAGAGAAAGGGAAGTTCCTGAACAGTAATATAAAGAATTTTACATCTAATCCTCAGCGGTTATTTAGTGTCGAATGTTCATTCCTTGAAAGTATCAGAGTCGCTTCCGATCCAGCATTCTTATCCCTGCGAATAGAATACTTGTTATACTTTCCTGAATATATGAGTACTCTAGTTTGTAAAGTATTTACCTCCTTATAAAAAAATATAAAAATAACTTGATTAATCTAGCTGAAAGAAACGTAAACATAACTGTGAGATGCGAAGAAATTTCACCCACTGCTGTGCTATATGAGTCTCCGTCTAAATCTATAAACGAAAAATTCCTTTAAACAGCGCTTCAGAAAGGTTAATGGCTAC
>JABUQX010054108.1:0-30000 GCA_015478945.1 Trachelipus rathkii | reverse complement strand
GGAGATATAGAAAATCAGACAGCAAAAAACGAAAAGATGATGTGACGCGGTGCGGGGCGGTGCGGTGCGCAAAATACCTCGGGTTTTGATCCAATCGCGTCGTTGACCCCGGAAAACGCTTCTACGGAAAACATATAATTTGACCCTTAAAACGTGTTAATACGCCAAAATAACGATGTTGCAAAAATGTTGCAAAATGTTACCAATCTTTTACAACATTTGCAACATTGCATGCAACATTACGTATTGGATTACAATACGCCAACAAGGGGGTAGGTAATAATACAATACTAACTCTTGTTGTTAGGGTAGATCGATCCCGTCGTCAAACCACAGGGTCGATTCAGCGGGTGTCGTTAATATCTGCTAATCGTGCTATATCGAATATGGTCTGCTACATACGATATATCGTATTAGAAGGATAGGTTAGAAAGGGGGTGGGGGATACTAACTCGTAGAAGGAACCAACCTAGCACATTCTAATATACACCATTCGACTCCTCATACCTTATAACCTAGGGGTAGGCACTAATACCGGGTGTATTCTATGACGTAGGACATGTCATGCTAGAAAAAGGCTAGAAAAGGGGGTAGGGTAATAACTCATAGAAGGAAGCATCCTAGCATCTTCTAATACACACCAATCGATTCTCCGTACCCAATAACGTAGGGGTAGGCACTAATACCGGGTGTATTCGATGACATAGGATATGTCATGCTAGAAAGGCTAGAAAGGGGTAGGAGTAATTTAACTCATGGAAGGCAATAGCACCTTCTAATGTACACCAATCGTTTCACCGCCTAATAACCTAGGAATAGACACTAAGACCGGTGTATTCTACAATGTAGGGTGCTAGAAACTAGAATATAGCCTATATAATATAGCCTATATCATATAACCTATATCATATAGGATATAGCCTATAGCCTATAGGAACATATGATCTTTTCACCTCGGCGGCATCCTTTGAAGTCTCTATTCTTCACCTCCTTATCAGTTTTGTGGTTTTGTGGTTAGATAAGAAGGTTCGTATTCTTAAGAGTCTCCATCATATCCTTGGCCTCTCAAATTTTCGAGTTTTTAAACCAGATAGCTGAGTCTCAAAATTACATTTGCCAATGATTTCCTGAGATATCATAAACAGGAACATATGATAAAAAATCCTCTCAAAGGAATAGGTATCACCTCCATCACCACAAATCTGTTTTACCTTACAAAAGTGAAAACTGTTCTGTTTAGAAAATATCCGTTGTTTAACTATTAATGCTGAAAAAATGTTTTTATTAACTTTTTTACCTTTGTATAAGCTGACTAAATGACTGTATGATTTCATTCTGTATGATCGGACTCGTATACATTGAATTTTGGACGAAAGGGTAGAGTGGTTTAAACCTGGTCACTCCATTTGCTCGAAACCTACAGCTTCTAAAATTTCCGTCATTTCAGCTGAGATGATAATTCAATACGTCCAGAGTCATTTGAGCCCCTTAATGCAAGATCCTGCTCCACATGACATATAGTTTCAATGCTGGGTACAAGTTTTTCTCTATTTTCCTTCACATTTTCTTATTTGAGTGTCCAGTTGTTTGTTTGTCTAATGCTTTCCGATTTTTTTCTGAATAGGCTTCAATATTATCTTATATATATTTATATATATATATATATATATATATATATATATATATATATATATATATATATATATATATATATATATATATATATATATATATATATATATATATATATATATATATATATATATATTTATATATATATACCATATGTTGTAGTTTGTTTTCTGCTGGAAAAATTGCACCGTCAATTTCGGGAGGGGCTGCAGCCCCCTCAGCCCCTCCCCTGGCTACGCCCCTGATATATATATATATATATATATATATATTTGTATATATATATATATATATATATATATATATATATATATATATATATATATAACTTTTTTAAAAAAAAAACTTATAATATCTCTAATTAGCAGTTGGTGACTGTTTAATCCAATAAAAGGAAAATCTACCTATGAAAGATAAACTCTAACTTCAATTTAAATTAAAAATTTAATTAAAGATTTAACCTTAACACCAAAATTAGTCCTGTGTTATATATAGGATACCTTCATTACTTTTTTATAACTATCTAAAATGTTTTCGTTTTTGTGTTTTATTGCGCTGGATAAATCCGTTTTCAGTTTTAGCACGAATTTCGGGCATAATCGACCGATTGTTTACAAAAATTTTGATCAGCTGTTCTAATGGAGCACGTGGTTTTGGAATAAACAAAAATAAAAAAAAATAACAAATGGTTTTTATTACAAATAATTGATCAACTATTGTGATGGAGTTTATCGATTTGGAAGAAATTAGATAAGCTAATTTCATGAATGAAACATTCATCAAATCAACGAACTACTACGCCGCAATCTTATTTGTTTATTTTTTTCGTTACCATTTTTCCTAAAATTCGGTAAGCACGGGAAAGAGCAACCTAACAGAATTTAGGAAATTACTAACGTTTCGTTAGCATTTTACTAAATTTGTGCTAAAATTGACATAAACGAACGACTTTTTAGCATTTTCTAAATTTCGTTAGCAAAAGTGCAAAATCGAAAACGCCTTAATTTGAAAAGTAAAATACGCAATAGGTATATTTCATGAAAATTATTCTTCCCATATAGGCCTACTTCTTCTCATCATGCAAACGAGCCTGATGCATTTGTTTTGTCATTATTTCATGAAAAAGAAAACTGTTCAAAATTTCTAGAAGTAAAAAAAAATATCGTTGATTCGATACTGAAAAAAATATCGATATATCGATATATCGGCTGAAAAATATCATCGATATTTTTTCGATACTATCGAAAAAAAATATCAATATCGATATATATATATATATATATATATATATATATATATAATATATATATATATATATATATATATATATATATATATATATATATATATATCGGTCCTCTTGCGGCATCCCTAGGTCACTCAGTATCTGTTGTGTGTTTTTAAAGTTAAGTATTGGTATAGTATTCTAGCGTGATATTGGTACTAGTAAGTATATTTTTCTTAGTATGGATGCCCAGCAAATCCCAAATTTAGAAGGGTTATTAATCCAATTTAGAATGGCAGATGCACATGCCCGAGAAGGCCTTATACATTATAATGGATCCCTCCTAGTTCAATTTAATTGCCTTATGAATACCACAAATAGTGGTATTATTTGGGCTCTCCAGCGAGTGACCCAAATTTCACTTGGCTGTGAAATTGCTTCTGTGTTATGTATTAGAATTATAGAGACCGTAGAAAAAATATCTTATAGAGCTAAACTTCCCCGCAATAGATTGCATGCCAAAAGAAAACATCCTTCCACATGACGTGGAAATATGCTACATTGCAAACGATGCATATCTGTGCGGGGAAGTAGCTCGCCAAAATTTTTTAAACATTAAATTAATGTTACTTAATTGTGTAAGTTATATGGATAGAGCTCGAGAAGGGCAGCTATTATTAACTCAAAACTTAAATTATATTAGGTTAATATTGAGCAAACCGATTGAAAATCATAACAATTTTGAAGTTTATCATGACATGTTGACAAGTTTCATGAACTCTTTCAAAAAAGTCGATCTTCTCCTGCATGAAATCAATAATATTTTCACTAAAACTCACTCCATAATTACTAGAATGCAACAAATGTTGGATGGACTCAATAATAAGTTCGAAAGACTCCCCCTAGATGAAAATTAAATTTTCTAGTAGTAAACACTGATTTTTTGTAAAAATACAGCATAGAATCTATTAAGATACTAATGAAGTGTAAAAATGGGTGATGTCTTTAGGAAAAAAAATTGCATCCTGTCAAAGTTTAGAAAAATCTCAGGCTGAGTGGCACACCATTCTCTACACTTAAAGGCATAGAAATAATAATTTAGAAATTAACAAGACAAAGTAGCCAATGCCTTTTAGTGTGAGAAAATGGTGTTCCACTCAGAGTATAAGAAAAGCCTATAGGATTTTCTAAACTTTGACAGGGTGTAATTTTTTTAACTAAAGATGTCACTTTTTTTTTTTTTTTGGTGTTTTTCTATATTTGAATCAGTGCATATTTTCTGAAAATAATTTTTTAAGTTTTTTAAGAAAATTGTTTAATGGTAAGCTGGCATAATTCCAGAAGCTTGCCACTAAAGAATTTTCTTAAAAAACTTTCCTTAACTTTTCTGAACCTAGAAATTTTTTTGAACTTAGAAAATTTTTTCAGAAAATATACACTGATTCAAATCTAGATATTTACCTTTTTTTTTAATAGGCCTTCATTACTATTTTTGTTTAGAATCTATGCTGTGATTTTTATGAAAATCAGTGTTTAAACTCTATTACAGTTATTATATTTTAATTTTTTTTTGTTTAAGGGCAAGTGTCCAATTTTGGGCTCGGGCCTAAATTTCCCTCCCCAAAAATGGAATGCCAATTTGACTATATAACACCAGGTCGTTATTCCCCTTTAACTAAGGTTACAAATGTTAATCACACACTCTCCAAAGTTTTCAATTTTTCAAAACCCATGTTTTTGACATTCTTCGTATCAACTTCCAGAATTTTTTCCAAAATGACTGCAAATTTGAAATATGCATTGATAGGTCCATTATCTAAAATAGTACAGAAGTACTTTTTCGATTTTTTGAGTTTGGTTTTTGAAATGAAAATTGAGATAATTTTTTTTCTGTTCAAGCGAAGTGGATGAAATTTTCAGGGCATATGTGATCAGGCAAGATGCATCTTTTTTACTTTGATAATTTTTGTGTATACTCAAAAGAAATTAAAATTTTTTTTTTTAAAATTTGTTCCAAGAACAAATCAAAAACTAATGCATATACAAAGAAATGATCTAAGTAAAAAATGTGTATCTCTCCCGACTACATAAGCCCTGAAATTTTCATCCACTTCGCCCGAACAGAAAAAAATTATCGCAATTTTTCATTTCAAAATTTAAAAAAAAAGTGGGTTTGGAAATTGGACAACGCTGAACACAGAACTCAAAAAATCAAAAAAGTACTTGTGTACTATTTTAGATAATGGACCTATCTATGCATATTTCAAGTTTGAAGTCATTTCAGAAAAAATTTGGAAGTTGATACGAAGAATGTCAAAAACATGGGTTTTGAAAAATTGAAAATTCTGAAAGAATAACTACAGACACAGAAAAACACCGGAAAACAACGTTTTAGAGGGCAAAAAAAAAGCAACATTTTTGTGTTTATATAGTCAAAATCAGCTGAAAATTCAGAATTTTATGTCCATTTTTAGGGGTGAGGGAAATTTAGGCTACGCCCGAGCCCAAAATTGGATCTTGCCCTTAATGGGAAGGGTTGGAAAAACAACCCGGTAGTTTTGTTTTTGGGTTTAGGGATTATTAACAGTATTTGAAAAAAAAATATTCAAAGAAAATAGTTATTTAATTTTTTGCATATATATATATATATATATATATATATATATATATATATATAATATATATTATTTATTTTATATATATATATATATATATATATATATATATATATATATATATATATATATATATACCAATAACAGATATGTGCAACAAACTGGAAATGACCAGCTTACGTACTCTCTCTCTCTCTCTTATATTATATTAATGATGAGTCATGGTCTCAATCATTATGTCGAGACACAGATGGGGTATTCCACTAAATAAGGCCCCCCCCCATTCTCGATTCCTAAAGGGGGATTCTTAATTTCTCGCCATGCCAGAATTGCTGAACGACGGGGTACAATATACGGCCCTATGCGTCCAGAATTTTCTCGAAGCGATTCGGACTTACCATCCTTTGCTCGCTTTGAGAGTTGTCAAACCCTCAGGTGGGCTGAACCCCACCGAGGTTGTGGAGTATTCTTCTCCCGAAAAGTCTCACGGTGATCTGTATTTCGTTTTGGTCGTCGCAGCCCGGAGTGCTTGCCACTTCTTATTGATTTTGACTCTGTTTCGGTTGAAAAGACTGATTTCTTCCCCCTTTCTTATTGATCTAAGTTCTCCTGTGCGGAAGGTTCCGGGTTTGGTTCTTGCCTACTTGGTCGCAGATGGAATTGAGCATAAAGAGGCTGGTAGCTCGCCAGTCAGTAGTGTATTTTCCACCCCTTATGGGACTCCTTTGTCGTGGTCGTGCGCCCTCTCGTGACAATATTCGGAAAAATCCATGTGGGTTCCCGAATGTTGGAGCTGCAAGACCGGTCATCAATGTCTCCTGCATCAACAGTGCCCGGACTCGAGAGTTGTGCTTCTGAGGGGATTTCATCAGAGCGTACCTTGTCGCGGATGACAACGGTGGTGGAGTCTTCGATGGGATTATCCGGGGAAACATCTGCTGAAAAACGAAGGGTTTGGTTCTACCTAGAAAGGATTGAGGGTTGCATGTTCCCGGAGGGTGCTTTGACGAAGCGTCGCAAGGGATTATTCTCTGTGGCCCAAACGATGTTAAGAGACTTGTCTGAAGAGTATTTTCCTTTTGATTATAATGAGATGTCGGGTTAAAAGTCTGGTTTTGTTCTTATGTTGTTTTCCAAAGATCAATTTTTAGCTTTTCTAGTTTTTTTTGAGAACCTTATTTTTTTTTCTTTCTTTGTCAAGTGTGAGTTTAGTTGGGTACTGTACTCCATTTGTTTTTTGAATTTTCATTAAGTTAATTCCGATAGATACAACGGGTCTATATATATATATATATATATATATATATATATATATATATATATATATATATATATATATATATATATATATATATATATATATATATATATATATATATATATATATATATATATATATATATATTATAGGGATTGAAGGCTGGCATCATAGACTTCAACTTGAGTGGACGGCTTCAATCTGAAGATCGCGTGTTCTATAACGACTTAGGAAAGGATTCAGAATTGTTTACCGCAAGGCGATTTAAAATTGGTTTATTCTCCTTTCAACCTTTTTCTCTTTGGTTTCTTACATAGAGATGGATAGATGGCAAATTTTTAGGGGCAATGTCCCCAAATTTCTTAGCTTTGCTTTGTTGAAAGATATAATTAATACTTACGTACAGCTTAATTCTAACCATTTAAAAAAACTACTTCATTATCAATTTACGTAGTAAAACATGTCAAAATTGATGTAGTTAAAAGTGTATTTCGAGACTTCAAAAACTTTTTCCACCATGGGGAAAATTCAAATTGCTAACCATACCTCGCATATTTGCCTTAAAATTTACTGCAAATTTAAGTCTGTGGAAATTATTCGAAGTAAAAATCTAATTATAAATGAGTAGCTTATCTGCAAGCAAATTAAACTTATTCATTTACAAGATCGAGGGTAATAATAAATGAGCAGCTTATCTGCAAGCGTATTAAGCTCTTATTAAAATTTGGGATGCGCTTATCAAAAATTGAAATTATTGAACCGTTTTACATATAATTGGAAGTGGCTTAATCCGAATCAATTTACAGATATGAAATAATTTACTAATTCGAGTTTCACGAAATAAATTTGCCAAGTTCAGAGCAGATAATCTATTTTAGAATCCTTTGTGTAAACCGAAATTTTGAAGCATCGAATAAAAAAGCGTTGAGATCAATGTTCTTCAACGAGCTCAATGGCGAACAATGCAAAAATGAAAGGTGAAATATAGAAGGTTGCCAGCTTTATCTTTCCTAGTTGCCAAATTCACTACTTCATTTGGTTTATATTGCTATGACAACTAATGATCCCATAAATTTAAACAATATTACAATTTCAGCAAAACCCCCACCCCCTCCCACAATATATATATATATATATATATATATATATATATATATATATATATATATATATATATATATATATATATATATATATATATATATATATATATATATATATATAAAAGGAAAAGACAAAAAAATATAAATAGAAACGCTTGTCTAAGGTTCAATCAATAGTACTATGCGGAAGACAATTAAATAACAGAAAAAAAAATTTATCATTCAGTTGATTCAATTTTCGAGAGATTAGCAATTAGAAGCAATGTTTTTTAATACTTTATAAAGTTAAACATTTTAAAATCGTATTTTAAAATATATGTACGTAAAGTTTGTAGAGACGCCATGATAATAAATTGATATTTGATAATTTTACATATATTTAATTTTTGATCTGGGATGGGGCCTTCGGCCCCCTCTATATTATCCCCCCCTCTCCTGCTTATGCAGGATGCCACTCGCTTCGCTCGAGGATCCGTGGTGGATTTTTTTAAATAAAAATACTCCCATAAATTATAAAATTCAGCAATAAAGAAAACACTCGAAATTAGTTTATATATATTCTTTCAGAAATAACTGGAATTTTAATCCAAAATCTAATGTGTACTGGCTACACTATTTCCTCATGAAAATAAAAGACGGATGTAACTACAAAAATAAAAAGGGCAAAAAACACCTGGAAACTATGATGAAGCTGAATATTCTGAGCCAGAAAATACCTTCACGAAAGTGTGCAAGAGAGGTAGTTTTTCTTATAAATACCTAAATGTTAACTAAATTAAATTAAAATGTAACTTCAGTAAACATTTTCTTTCAATTAAACCTTGTTTATTTACACTTATATAAGAGATAAATTTAACATTTTATTTATAAATGTACTAATACGAGCTTTTGCCTCTTGTCGGGAGGCTTCTTCAGATAGTGGATCTATCGAGAGCAAGAACAGAAGAATCAGAAAATTAGACCGATTATGAATTTTGGAGTTGGTTAGTTTCTGTCATTATTTTTTTGTAAAAGTACGTGTCCTTCATTATACTGATTTGTATCGAATCCATCTTCGCTTCGCCCTGTTGTTTGTTATTATTCCAATTTGTTATGCAGAATGATTCTATTTACTTCCTAAAACCGAAATCTGAATTGTTGAATATTTGATTTTTATTATTTATCTTGATGGAATCCTTATATATGGTTCTATGGGAAGTTAGAGCAGAGTTTAAGTTGTCGATCCTAAGGTCACATTTATGTTGATATATCCGTCGTGTAAAATCATTTGTTTCGGCGAAATACAACAGGATTTGGGGCTCAGCCCCATCACAGATTGGGCGTAGCGGTCCGAAACCGCGATTCCGAGGCGGCGGTGGCGGAGCACCATTGGACGGTGGCATATTTATATTCAGAAAGTCTCTGGAAATTATTCGAAGTAAAAATCTAATTATAAATGAGTAGCTTATCTGCAAGCAAATTAAACTTATTCATTTACAAGATCGAGGGTAATAATAAATGAGCAGCTTATCTGCAAGCGTATTAAGCTCTTATTAAAATTTGGGATGCGCTTATCAAAAATTGAAATTATTACACTATTGAACCGTTTTATATATAATTGGAAGTGGCTTAATCCGAATCAATTTACAGATATGAAATTATTTACTAATTTGAGTTTCACGAAATAAATTTGACAAGTTCAGAGCATTAATTTTTGTCCTTACCTTTAAAACTTCTGAAATTTTGAAAGATATCCTTCTGATCCCAAGCCTTGAGATCAATGTTCTTCAACGAGCTCAATGGCGAACAATGGAAAACGCCTTTAATCTAGCATACTAGTTTTTTTTTAAGCACTAAGCAGTATCTGTTGTGTGTTTCTAACGTTAGGTTAAGTGTTGGTTATTAGTAAGTATATTTATTTAATAATTAAGATTATGGATGCTCGCCAGCAAAACCAAAATTTAGACATCCTTTTTAACTTTTTTAGGACTGCAGATATTTATGCATTAGATGGGGTTAGGAATTATAATAGATCGCTCCGACTTCCATTTAGTAGCATGGTGAATAGCACCAATAGTGCTATTATTTGGGCTCGCCATAGTGTGTTCCAAATTTCACTTGGCAGCCGCTAAATTAACAAATCAAATTTTATCCACCGCAAGTATGAAAGCATACAGAGCTGAACTTCCCCGCGCAAGATTGCACGCCAATTTCCCTGGTAATTTCCATCCACATGACGGGGAGATTGCTTACATAGCTAATAATGCCGATATTTCCGCAGGGGGATAGCTCGACAATATTAATTAGAAATAAAATATATATATATATATATATATATATATATATATATATATATATATATATATATATATACATAGCATATATAAGATATATATATGTATATATATATATATATATATATATGGGGATGTCGCGGCAGAAACGGTTTGAAACAGGCTGCAAGGGTGTCTGGAGACGCACCTGAATCGGGTAAGGCTGCACGAAGGGGTTTTTGATCTTTTTTTCATCGTTGCTGCGTAAAAGCTCAGGCCGATGTGGTAGTCGAACCTAGAATCAAGCCCCCGCCGGGTTCCGTGAGCCAGATTTAATTATAAAAGCACAATACGGACCCGATGTTCAGATTGTCTCCGACGAGGCAATAACCAGCCCATGAAAGGAAAAAACGATATTACACCTGCGCTCCGGTAGATTGAGCGAACGAATGGGATATGGGCATAAATCCTCGGCCAAGACCGCGAGTAGACATTGATACAGCCATCCTGTCTTAGCACAGATATCTGGTCGCCGATAGGGCAGTGTAGATGCGTTCACATGGTTTTGGCGCGTATGATCAAGACATAGTTGAAGCCCGTTCAATCTCCAGAAGTTTAAGAATTGCCCAGATAAGAGCAGCGTGGATTCAGAAGAGTGGTGCATGCAAAGTTAGTCGGAGCAGTCCTCAAGGCTTGGCGCAATGCCGGTGTTTGAAGGTAGTATGGAGCTGCCTGGCTGCCTGGCTGCCTGGCCAGCTCTGGATCGAAGCCATGGTCGAGAGAGGCGACTTTAGGGGGACCGGGTGGAACTGAGAAGGCCTGGGCGGGCGGGCATTATCATCATTTTAATTATTATTATTATTAACTGATATTTTGCTTCCTGTTATTTTTATTTTGATATTGCTATTATTTATGAATATACAACTTTTTTTCAGTTTGTTCGACCTAATGTACACTTTGCTAATAATTAATCATCCATATTTTTATACAGAATAATAGACAATACATGAAGAGGAACATGGGCCAAATACGACGAACTCGTCACCAAAACAGCCTTTTCAGTTTAAAAAATATTCAATCCTATATTTGTGATTTTTATAAAAAATATATTCTTAATTTATTTGATTTACATATAGTAGTGAGACTATGGTCTGGAATAAGAAGTATAGATCCAAGTTCAATGTGTTCAGATGGGACAACTTAGGGGCAAAAGGTGTGAAGAATTTCTGATAAAATGAGTGAAATGAACGTATTAGAGAGTTGTGTGGTGTGAAGAAAGGGGTAAACGAGAGAATAAATGAAAGTATGTTGAGATGGTTTGGTCATGTGGAAAGAATGAATGATAGTCAGTTGGTTAAGCGGATGTATAGTGGTGAGTGTGTTGGGAACCGACCGGCTGGGAGACCGAAGAAAAAGTGGATTGAGCCAGTAAAGGAATGTTTGCAGGAGAGAAATGTGAGTTTGACAGAGGCGAGAAGAAAGGTGCATGATAGGAGAGAATGGCGGGGTGTTGGAAGGTATGGTTGTGGCCCACCTGGCCAGGAGAGCCTCACACTTGACGATTTACCATAGTGAGAATCCGTCGCGGTCCCGTGAAGCTCTAGGGTGGATTTTTGATTGCGACGAGTTCTTACTAATTAATTGTACAGAGGGAGGGGGGAAGTAAGGCTGGGCTTTCTTTTCGACTTTGTCATATTCTACTGCTTTTTTGGATGTTGCCACGCACCTTACTCCAGTCTTGGGAAGAAGGAAGATGAAGAAAGATATATATATATATATATATATATATATATATATATATATATATATATATATATATATATATATATATATATATATATATATATATATATATATATTATAGGATTGAAGGCTACCATCATTGATTTCAACTTAAGTAGACTCCAATCCGAAGAGCGCGTATACTATAACGACTTAGCAAAGGATCCAGAATTGTTTACCGCACAAGGGGATTTACAATTCGAAATTTATAGAATGATGCAGAAAATAATAGTTGAGTATATATATAAGAGAAGAAGATATATATATATATATATATATATAGCATATATATGTTGTTATATATATAGCATATATATTGATTACTATATATATATATATATATATAGGGGTCCTTATAAGTTTCATGCTGCAGATAAATGTTTTTTTTTTTCATATATTATTATTATATGACTAACAATTAATTTCATTGTGAATAAACAGAATAAAAAAAATTAATTAAAAAAAAGGTAATTATTTAATATCGTACTTTTATAAAAAAAAAAAAAAATAAATAAATCTTATGTTTAGCAGCGCCCGAGACAGCGACGTCGTCTCGAGATATTTCCTAAATTCCAAACTTCTTGTCCGCAAACAAGATAAACAATGGTACAAAAACGAAAATGCCTTTCTTCTCACCTATATTCGCTATCTAAAATCATTTGAGCACTTAAGATTGCCTTGACAACAATACTTTATTTTCGAGTACATTCCATATTTTTGTACAAGAGTGCATGTAAGTTGACACTGCTACATGGTCGTACATACATATTAACGTATATATTTCTTTTTTTGTTACAATGTATCTTATAATTTTCATATATATATATATATATATATATTATTTTTATATATATATATATATATATATATATATATATATATATATATATATATATATATATATATATATATATATATATATATATATATATATATATTAAAATTTTTAAATTAAAATAGATTTTTAAATTTATTATACGAAACGTAGTAAGTTCATTTTATTTTGATCCAATAGAGTTCCCAAAAAATGAGACGCTCACTCCTCACAGACTTTGTCAATTGGCCAAATTATTTCTACTAATAACGTTGTTAGATTCTGTTTTAAGCAAATTCGAGCGTGACGCTCAGTTTTGCTCCGTTTCTAAACGTGACTTTGGCAAAGTGTTGCTAAAAAGACATTGTCGTCAATAGATTTAGAAACTTAAAAAACAAAGGTTACGAAAACCGCATTCGCAATGCTGTAAATTTTTAAAGTTATTTGCTTCAAGTAAATAAAAATAAAATAAAATGGAAGGCTGATGGAAGCAAAATTCTCATGCAAAATGCGTACGAGATTAAGATTTGCCTCGTACCTCGTACCTCTTACCGAAGGCTAAATTCTCGTACGAGTACGAGATTTCGCGTACGTCTAACAACCCTGGCTCCAAAAAAAGTAAAAGGTAAATTTCCGAAAATCTTTCTTCGTCGGAGCAAAATTTGAGTAAAATTGTTGCAAGATAACTCAAAAAGCTAAAAATAAAATTAATTTTTTAAGCATCAAATATCAAAAAATATTTTGTAATGCACAATGTGAAAAGAAGTAATTAAAAAATGCCATGAAAACAATATTAAACAGGGTGACGTATTTTACGAATAAAAAATGCGTATTCTAAAATTGAGCATTTAATAAAAATTTTGATCGAGGATGAAACCACAAACAAATTTTTTAGAAACTATTGATAATTCGCAAACATCAAGTTGCAAACATGCATCATCATGGGTAGGTTGGGGTGGGTGATTTGATTTACTGATTTACTGCTTTAGGGTATGTAAAAACGCAAATTTTTTACGTTATAAACATGAAATGCATAAAGATTTTAGTAAAAAATGTTTTAGCAAATAGCAAAACATATATATATATATATATATATATATATATATAAAGAGTATATATATATATATATATATATATATATATATATATATATATATATATATATATATATATATATATATATATATATATATATATATATATATATATATATATTCTACACCATCTCCCAGGTAGGACTTTCGCCCGTCAGTTGGGGCAGTATCTTTTTCTGGCCTCAAAACTCTTGGATCCTGAGCACTCTAGAAAACTTTTCCTCGACGCAATAGTTTTCGATGCTAGTCCTTGAGTTATATTCTCAGGTAGGGTTTTCACTTCTTTCAATGGAACTAGCATCTTTCTTATTCTGGCCTCTAAAAGCGTTCCCCAGATCTCTCCTGAAGATCATGTTTCCAGGCGCAAAGTTTCCGATGCTGGTTCAGGAGTTATTCAAGCAATAAAAATAAAGGACAGGGTTGCTAGCCCTGTCGCCCTAGAACTGTGAGAAGGAAGTCTTATGTTGCGACTGTGTCAAATCATTCATTCTTTTATAATACCATTTCTATCTGTATATATATATATATATATATATATAGTTATAGATATAGTATATATATATATAGTTGCTATATATATATTATTGTTGTTATATATATATATATATGATATGTTATATAGTTAAATGGTTATATATATATATATATATATATATATATATATATATATATATATATTAGTTTTATAATCGTATTATTTTTTAAGTGCTTACATTTTATCAAGAGAAGCATAAAACCAACAATGAAGTAAAGCAAATCCTTCCAGATTTTCCCTTTTAGTCACAATTTCATGGTAATTTTAGTTTACATGCATTTGAAAATTATCTTTCTAGTATATTTGATGCTACATAATCTAAAATAAAATAACACCTGAGGTATTTTTCTCCGTCATTTCCGTCACCATTTTTACCATTCAGACACAATTGTGATTGATATTTCCAAGGTTTCATTTTAAAATTAGCTTATTCTCCTAGCAGCCTTTTTCTCATTGGTTAATTATTTCACCTGAATATTTTAACGTTAACCATCGTTATTATCATCAGCTCTTACATAGAGATGGACCGATAGCAAAATTTTTAGGGTTAATGTCACCAACTTGCTTTGCTTTCTTTAAGATAAAAACGCACAGCTTAATTCTAACCCTTTAAAAAAAAACAACTTAATGTTAACTACAAATTAAAAGTTAAGCTTTTCCTGAATGGGTTAGCAAGTTAGTAGATTATTTGAATCGATTCTTATTTTTTGTATTACCAAAAAAAAAAAAAAAATCCTTTGAGACCGATTATAGCCAATATAAATTGCTTAACTTACAAGCCAGCCTCTTGGATATCCACGCAATTTCATTATCAATTTACGTAGTAAATTAGGTCAAAATTGACGTAGTTAATTAAAAGTGTATTACGAGGCTTGAAAAACCTTTTCCACCATGGAGCAAGTTCAAATTGCTAACCATACCTCGCATGTTTGCGTTCAAATTTTCTGCAAATTTAAGTCTCTGGAAATTATTCGAAGTAAAAATGTAATTAGTTAAACTCATTCTCTACAAAATGGAGGGTAATAATAAATGAGCAGATTATCTGCGCAAGCGTATTAATCTTATTAAATTTTGTGATGGGCTAATCAAAAATTTAAATCTTTACACTACTGAACAGTTTTATAATTGGAAGTGGCTTAATCCGGACCAATTTACAAATATGAAATAATTTACTAATTCGAGTTTCATGAAATAAATTTGTCAAGTTCAAAGCATATAATCTAATTTAGAATCCTTTGTGTAAACCAAAATTTCGAAGCATCGATATCAATGACTAATATTCAAAAAAAGACCAAATATGTAAGGTTGCCAACTTCATCTTTCTAGGGTTGCCAAATTTACTACTTCATGTTGTTAATGATTACGATGACAGTAAGCTATGATTTTCACAAATTTTAAATACAGGTATAACCTGCAAATCCCCACCCCATCCTACAAAAAAAATTAATAGTAGATAGAAGTACGAACTAAGGAATTGGAAACGGCTGTCGAAGTGCAATTAGTTATTATGCGAATAATTAAATAATTAAGAGAAAAAGTTATTTATGATCTATTCAATGTATCAAATGTAAATGCACAAGTTTTAAATTTTTAAAGAAAACTATTTTAAAGTAAAAGAATTTGTCTCAATTTCGTAAAAATTTTTACCTTGAATTTCGATTAGAAGAAATGCCTTTATTTTATTAGAAATCTAAATCTACCATCAGAAAACTTATCAAGAAAGTGATACAATATAAAAATTTATATTTTAAACGTAATTACATATTGTAAGAATTATATTTGAAATGATTTCTTTAAAAATTACGAAACAAAAATTCATGTAGCGGTGATAGAGAAGGGGTTTGAATATAGTGACCATTTTCGATTCATTTTTTTTCTTTATTCCAAAACAGTTATTACTATAATTATAAGAAATAAATACGTTAAATGTATCTGAAAATCGTCGGGATCTTATATATTCTTATTCGTATCGGGAGAATTTTTTACTGCCAGAATTTTTATTTGGTTATGACGTGAACTTTCTGGTTCATTTTGGTTATTTTATATATTTATTTTTCAAAATCTTTCTTTCCAAATTAGCTTATTTTTTTTTAACGTTGAACTCTACTTAATATTTGTTATCAACAAACAAAAAATAAAAATAAAGCTGCAAATAATTAAAACCAAACCTTTTAATGAATCCGAATCTTAGAAGTTGACTTAAGGCAGTAGTAATAACAGCTTATGTAGACTATCTATTAGAAATGCAATTTTGATTTCGGGCCCTATATGAGTTTTTCCTTGTGTTTCTTTACTTTGACCTTTTTAGTTATCTTAGTTGTAAAAAAAAATAAGAAGAAGAAAAAATAAAATAGAAAATTTTCCTTTACTTTTATCCTTTATGTTACTTATGTTAATTTTCCCTGTGTTATCCTTTATGTTATTTATGTTAATTTCTCCTGTGTTAAGTAGCCTGCCGTTAATGGAAGTTTTTTTTGTATGTGACGTTTTAAAATAACAATGTTTTCTGTTATTGTTGGTATTGTCTTTTTTCTTTTTCTTTTTTTATATTAGAATCTTGTGTGATTGTGTTTATTTTTTCTGTTTAAATTTAACAGATTGTTACAAATGATCCGGTTGTTTGATTCTTTTAACTTCAACATTCAAGTACAACGATTCCCAATCTGAGCATTAAATTATTATAGTATTATTAGTTAGATTATTATGATTGATTGATTATTATATATATAGTATGATTATGTATTATTAGTTAGTTGTAGAAGAGAAAAAGCTTAATATGTGAAATAAAATAAGATCCAAAATTTTTGCCTAAATTTCAAATATAAATATAATTGTGGAGCATTTAATAATTAAAGTTATTATTTGATTAAAATATTTTTTTTGGGGGGGGGGGGGGGGGGTTCACGCCAAAGCTAAGCGAAAATTTTTATATAATATGATTTAGTGATGTTATTAAAAGCGATATGTGAAATACTATATAGATAATAATGATAAAGATCTTAAAAAGTAGTAGATAGCTATATATTAGTATAGTATATATTAGTAGTATAGCTAATGAGTGTTTAGTATATAATAATGGAATATATATATATGAGTATTATAAGTATATATTGAGGTATAAGTTGAGCAAATTGGAGTTTAGAGATTATATGTTAGTATAGTATTATAGTATTTATATATAGGTAGTTTAAATGCACAGAATTACTTTATTATTTAAAAACGTATAAGTTATTATACCGAGCGCTTAGACAGGGGTTCCCAATCTTTATTTTTAAGTTAGACTCACCCCCAAAATTATAAAAATTAGAGTTCCATGCGATCTCCTATCCTTTCCACTATAGCTATATTTATATTTATATATATATATATTTATATATTTTATTATTTTATATTTTATATTATTATAATATTAATATATATATAGTATATATATATTATGTATTAATAATATATATAATTTATAATTAAATAAATGTTATGTATTATATATGGAAATTAATCTTAATGAGAAAATATTGTTTACAAGTCGTAATTTAATTTTATAAAATTCTTGAGTGTAGTGTCTGAGAGACATAATATTCTAGCTATGTGGGTTCAATGGTTATTATTTCTCTTATTTGTCTGCCAGCAGCTAAAGCATTTGTTACGCATGAAAAGGTGACCAAAGTTGAAGTAAGGAATTAATAGTTGCAGTTTACTATTTAGGATATTCATGTTTCAGATCCATAAGCACAAATACAGAACGTTCATAAAAACCCATCGTAGAATTTGTATTCTCTCTAACTTCTAATCAGTGTTCTTGGAAGATGTCCGAATATGAAGAGTGTTTGAGAGGATTGTTCTCGTGTAGATATTTAAGACCCACTTTTAAGTAGTATTTTATAAGTTTAATCAATTTATATTTGTAAATGTGTTATTCTTCTTTACGTTTTTTTCTTTAAGTTTTATATTTGTTTCAGACAATTTTCTTATATCATTTTCTTACAATGAAATCATTCTCACGCTTGTCGCGCACCCCCTTGGTAATTTTGTCGAGACGCACCCCAGTTGAAAACCACTTGCTAGTCTAGACCGCGAAGATATCATTGGATTTCGGTTGGCTCTCGGTCTCCGGTGCATGTACGGCGAGCTTCGTCCCTCCCTCTTCATCTCAGAGCCCCCAAGTATGAATTTAAGTTAATGTATAATATTGACTCATAAAAATTCTAATAAAATGAAAGAAAAATTTGCTATGCAAATTTCTGCAAAGAAATTAAAATTTCCGAACAAATGAATAAAATCATTTAAAAACACACCCTATATTTAGTATAGAAAGTGAACGTATAGTCAAGAATATCATACGCTGCGAATCTGAGCGATTTGCCAATTCTTTTTTATTATGGTTTTTTTTTTACAAAAAAAAGATCCTGAAAAACTGAAAAATTTCCCAAAATTATTAGTTCATTACTTTAACTGTCTTGGTGATATCGAAAAAAATTAGATTTGATATTGTCACGTTTCCATGTTCTTCAATTAACGAGAACTAACGTTAACTATTAGAAAATTCAGACTTTAATCACCATGTTCGGTGTAGTTGTTCATTCCTTCATTTTAGTTAAGTATGTTAAAAGAGAAATTGGCTTAGCTTAACTGAAGCTGATAATTCGACATTGATTCCAAATTTGTGTTAGTGCTTAAGATGAACCTAGATAATTGAAGTTTGAAACGTGCGCGGTAAATTAAAGTAGCTATGTGATTGGTTCTTTAGCATGGCTTAAGCTATTTTTAGATTTGATTTTATATTATATTAATAATATATATATATATATATATAATAGATATATATATGATTATTTATATAGTATATCATAATTAGTGTGTATTAGAGTAATTTATATATTATATAAATATTATGTATATGATATATATATTATATATAATATGATGATTCGACAAGGTGGAAAGCAGTGAAATTGGGGGATCAAGAAGAAAAGAGATAGGGTTCAGACGAGAATTTTTTAAAGAAGAAAGTCTGAAATATGACTTATTTGAAATAGAAGAGACAAAATCTAAGAGTCGATTCAAGAAGATACGACTATTTTGGGAGAGAGAAATGTTTGTGATCATAAATAATTCTAAGCTCCTTAAAGGGTAAAAAAGTATATTATTGCAATATTCGATTATTTTCACAAAGCTTAAAATTTCTTTTTGCGACTTTATTTACTGAAAATATGGAAAAAACATAGCTACTCTAAATTTAACTTATTTCTTTATGAAAAGATGAATATTAAAATAAAGAAAAAGAAGAATTTTACAATACATATTAATTCTGTAGGCAAGTGAAGCAAATCTCGAAATCATCGTTCGAGTCATATGAAGAATTAATGTTGAAAGATTCTCTTTGCTTCTGGCGAAGCAGCTGATAAAACCCCTTTACACCGTAATTGCTTTTTTTCTGGACTATGATAGGTTGGAAAGTATTTATTCATCACAACAACCCCCGTTGCAAGCCATGCAGGCAAATGGGTTATATGAATTCTTGTAATAAATCAGTCGATCTACTGTAGTTCTAATGCTTGTATTCTAATCATAGAAGGAATATGCTTCAGCGTCTGTAACAGAAACAGAGCGAGATGGAAAAAATTTTCTAGATCGACTTTTTAGCTTTCATTGTGGTTTTAATTTAGTTTTTATAATTCAACTCACATTAAACTCTTCTTCTTAAATTTTGAAATTTTTTAAATGAAAGTAAAGATTGAATATTTGCGTCATTTGATGGTGACTTAATTTATCGACAGAGTGATGGGACATTTAAAATGCATTAATGATGTTAATCCACTTATATAGAATTTTTTTTATATTGGAAAATGAAAGACCAAACCGTGATCTATCAAAGGTAAAATGAAAAAAAAAAAGGCCCAAAAGATGTGCATATTTTTTCATGTTGTTGTTAATAACGGGCTGTTCTACGTAGTTCCTACTCTCTAGGATCGATATGTATTGTCTTGCAGAGGATGGTGAGCACACTTACTGATTGATGTGTCACTGTTCCAAGAGTTCTATAATTGATGTCATTAATGTTTCTAAATGTCAAAAGTCACTGGATAGGATCAGGAAGCAATTTGACGTCACATATATTGTTCCATAATGTAAAACAACCGTTGATGTTAGTTAATAATATTTAAACTATATTTTTTATTGTCAACTCTTCGTATATTTGGAGGAAAGTTCGTCATCAGAATAAGTACAAGAAATTATATATTTATTAATCTCATATTATTATTATTATTATTTATTATTATTATTTTATAATTATTATATTATTATTTATTATTTTATTTATTATTATTATTTATTATTTAGCCTCCCTCTTGGTAATACCCATGAAACTTTGGGGTTTTTTGGTGCGCAAACTATGCCACCGAATCCGGTGCTAAAATTGAGTATTCTTGATGTTGCATTATAATCATCGTGATATTGTTACCCCAACTCAAGCTACTATTACCTGTTTATTCATCCGTGCCTATGAATGAAATAGGACATACGATGGGAATTAATTTATTGGATAGTTTATTAATATTAATAATTAGTATTATTATTATTATATGATTATTATTAATATTATTATTATTAATTATTATTATTATTATTATATTATTATTATATTTATTATTATTAATTTATTATTATGATTATTATTATTATTATATATATTATTATTATATATTATATTATTATTATTATTATTATTATTATTAATAATTTGATTATATATATTAATTATTGATTATTAATTATATTATTATTGATGTATTATTATATTAATTATTATATTATTATTTTATATTATAGTTGAACCAACAATAAAAAATTCATTTTTTAATCAAAATAATCTATTCCCAATCCTATTTAAAATTTAAAACTTTTTGTTTGTAAAATGATCTTTCGCTATTCAGAGATGTTCCGAGTTCTGTTCACTGTATGTAATACATTTTTAGTATATGATATTTGCAGATTAATAAGACATCAAAAATCGGAGAGGGGCTTTACGGAGAGGTATTTCTGTACACCACTGAAAAGTGGGACAGGAATTTTTCCCTCAATTAGTAATGCCCCTCGATGTAAATTTTCAATGTAATGGGGAGCATCAAAGAAGGTCTTTCGTAAGTATATGAGTACTGAGGTGAAGGAATGTTCAAGGAATAAATCATCCTAGAGATATTCTTCGATTTACATCACTCTCCTGTGTTATTACGGGTAAATTGTTCTATGGGTCTTCATTTCAAAATTTCTTGTTTTTTTTTTCATTTCTAATTCTTTATTATGCAAATCTATTTCTCTATTATACTTATTTGTTTTTTTTATGTGTTGTATTTTTTTTTTTTGTTGTTTTGTGTTTTTTTTTGTTTTTTTGTGTGGTTTTGTTGTTGTTTATTGGTTTTGATGGGTAGTTGTTTTTTTTTGTTTTTTATTGGGCTGGTGTTTGTTGTTTTTGTTGTGTTTTTTTTTATTTTTATTTTCCTTTTGTTTGGTTTTTTTGTTTTATTTGAGTCTTTTTCTGTGTTTATTTATTTTTGTTTTTAGGCTTTTTTTCGGTTATTGTGAAATTATTTTTCATTGTCTATTCCTTCTGTGCGGAAGTTAATTTGTGTGTATTTTTTTTTGGTTTTTGGATGAGGTTCTTGTGTTGGGTTGTTTTTTTTTTTTATTTTTTTATTTTTTTTTTTTCTTTTGTTTGTGGTTGTTTGGTTTTTTTTTTGTTGTTGTTTTTTGTTTGATTTTTTTGTTTTGGTTTTTTTTTTTTGTTGGTTGTTGTTTGTTTTGTTTGTGGTGTGGTTTGTGTGATTGTGTGTCTTTTTGTTCTTTTTGGGTTGTTTTTTTGTTGTTTTTTGCTTATTTTTTTTTGTTTTTGTTTTTGTCTTTCATTTGTTTGGGTGTGTTTTTTTTTTGTTTTTGTTTGTCTGTCTTTTTTTTTTTTTTGGTTTTTATTGGTTTTTATGTTTTTTTTTTCTGTATTTGTTTTTTTAGTGTTTTTTTTGTTTTTTTTTGTGTGTTTGTTGTTTTTTTTTTTTTTTGTAGGTTATTTTTTTTCCTTTTTGGTTTTTTGTGGGTTGGGGTTGGGTGGTGGGAGCTATGGGTGGGTGATGGTGATGGGGTGGGATTATGGGTTATCAAGTTGTATGTTTAACATCATCAGTTGTCAACTTTCCTTCTCCTTTATGCCTTTTAAAGACGATGTTAACATTCGCCTTCATTTTATATTTTTCTATCTGTATAACTTTCAAAGCTTCTGCAAGAGTTAGTTAAATCTTTACAAAGGAACCTCTTGCCTTTCTTTTCTACTACCTCAATTTATTTCAGGTCTGTTACCTGTTCTACCCTATCTGTGGTTGTGGGTGTTTGCAATAGCGTGAAGAACACTGGAGTGATTGATTCTAATAGTTATACTCTAAATTAGACAATCAGAACAATTATCCTAATTGAACAATATTATACTTACACTTATTTTAATTTATTTTATTATTTAAAACGAAAGGAATACCATAGTCTAGACCGCAAAGATATCATGAGTCAGTGGCTCTCGGTCTTCCGAGTGAACGAGGGGGGAAAGACTTTGTGCCACGTTCGCTCGAGCCTCTCTATAAAATTTAAGGTTTTAAACGATAAATAAATCAAAAAAAAGTAATTGAAAAAAAAGTTTCGAATGCAGAAATCAAAGACTGCACCACTTTCTAGCCTACGGTGATATAAAAATTATTATTGAAAAAGAATGTCAGATAATTTATGAGAAAGTACGATAAGAGATATCCATGTACCTGCGGATCGTAGGATTTGGCCAATTCTTTTGATTTATTTTATTTTACAAAAAAAAAAAGTAAAAACTAAAATTTCCCAAAATTATTAGTTCATTACTTTAGCTTGCGTTGTGTGATATCCGGAAAAAAATTGAGATTTATTTCACTGCAAACTAATTAGGAAAAAGTTCAAACTTTCTTAACAGCCATGTGGTGTAGTTTGTTCATTCCGTTCGATTAGGTAAGTGTTTAAGAAAATTGGCTTAAGCTTAACTGGAACCTGATAATCGACATGAGCCCAAATACAAACGTTGACTATGAGGAACCTAGATAAGAAGTTTTGAAACGTTGCGCGGTAAATTAAAAGACTATTTGGCACATTCTTTAGCATTGGCTTTAACATTTTTAATTATATAAAATAGAAATATATAGATATAAATATAATATATATATATATATATATATATCTTGAGTCGATGGCTGTGACTGCGTATAATAATAATAATAATTATAATAATAATGATATATGATTCGACCGTCGTCGAGTGTGGAAGCAGTGGAAACTAGAGGGGATGCGAAAAAGAGAAGGGTCTGGTGAGAGATTTTTTAAAGAAGGAAATGACTTACTGGAAAGAAGAACAAAATCTGAATGACTTACTACTGGAAAGAAGAACTAAATCTGAAGGGCCGATGCAAGAAGTAGTCTGAGCATTTTTCAGAAGAGAGGATGTATGTGATTCAAAGTAACTCTATTATATAACTACTTAAAAGGAAAAAAACATCTATTCGATTCGGAATTTTAATAATGCAAAATTTTATACGTTTAAATTAATTTCATTTGAAATCTGGGATGGAGGAGCTTCAAAATTTTCACTTTTATTTCTTTCGGTAGTTTTGGAATACAAATTAAAAATATAATAATAAAAAAGAAATTTAAAATATTAAATTGTAGCAGGTGAAGCCGCTTTTCTTGAAACAGTCGAGTCTTACTCTGGTGACAAGGCTGTAAAACCCCCTTCTACCATATTGCTCATCGTGATGAGTGGTTGATGAGTGTAAATAATATCATCACAACACCTTCTGAAAGCCATGGCAGGAAATGGATTTGTTTAAATAAATAAATTATGTATATATAATATTATATATATATATATATATATATATTATAATATATACTTATATATTATATATAGTATTATATAGTTATTAAAATATATATATAATTATATGTAATATATATTAATTCTTTTTAATATCAGGTCCATCGATTTCTAAGGTTGGTAGTTCGAATTTTGGTAATTTGAATCATAGGAAGGAAATGCTTCAGCTCTGTTACCAGTAAACAGAAAGCTGAGATGGAAAAGAAAATTATAACGAAGGCGTGAGTTGCTTAATTTGCTTTTGGATTTATTTTTATAAACTCAATTTAAAATTTACATTCCTGCCACGTATTTAAAATGGTATAGATTAATTATAAGATCAATTATGCACATGAGGTGGCTTAAGATTTGAATTAGCTCTTAGTGCAGTATAAATGCATAATGAGTAATCCATTTATATAAATTTTTATATGAAAAAAAAAGATTTTATTACAAAAGGATTTCTCATGTTGTAAAAATCGTGGCTTTTGCTAGCCTAGCCCTAGTCTCGAGAGATCTATTTATGTATTTTGTCTTGTGCAGAGGATGTGACACACTTACTGATGGCAGACAGATTAAAGTTATTAATTGGATATATACTAATTTTCATAAAGTGGTCCAAAAGTCAGGATAACAAACAATTTGTCACAATATGTCATATGTCTCTCAGAACGAAACTAATAAAATTACCATATATTTTTAGAATGGGTTACTAAGATTGAAATTTTGTCAAAAAAATTTCAATTCTACATTTTTTTTTCATAAGACTTCCAAAAAGTAAAATATTAAATTAATTTTATATGTATTTAATTATTATTATATATTAATTATGGATTATATATTATTATTATTTATTTGATTATTATTATATAGTTAGTATGCATCCCCTAAACTAGGGGTGTGGTGCGCAAACAGCAACCCGAAATCCGAGTCATAATATGATATTCTTGGAGCTTTAAAACGTGATATTCTGTGACGCCCAACTCAAGCTACCAAGGCACCTTTTATTCACTCCTTATTGAGCGATGCGAGGAGCATACCATGAGAGAAAATTAATTATTATTATTATTATTAATAGTGAATTAACAAAAAAATTCATTTTTAATCAAAATAATCTATTCCCATATTTTCCTAATTATGAAAATTAAAGATTTATTTGTCAATGATCTTTCTCTATTCAGAGATGTTCCGAGTTCTGTTCCGTATCTGGTAATACATTTCTTATAGTATATATATTTGAGATTAATGAAGACGTCAATAAATACGGAGAGGGGCTTTACGTGAAGGTATTTCTGTACACCACTGAAAGTGGTGACAGGAATGTCCTCAAAGTAATGCCCCTCGAAGGTAATTTTCAAGTGAATGGGGAGCATCAAAAATCTTTCGAAGAAATGATACGGAGTGAATAATTTCAGGAATAAATCATCCCTTAAGATATTCTTCATTACATCACTCTCTCTTTTATTTATGGCATATAGTTTCGGTTCTGATTTTTGAATTTCTTGTTGTTGTTTTTCCAAGATTCAGTTATGCATGGAATAATAATATAGTTGGATTGCATCATTGCACACAATTAAACTAAAAAGCAAAGTATGTTCAATATTTTTCTTTCTTTTATTCCTTTTAGACGATGTAACATTCGCTTTCATTATAGTTTTATTCTCATCTGTTATAAACTTCACAAAGTTTCTCAAGATGTACTTTTAACTTTTAAACAGGAAACCTCTTGTTTTCAATAATTCTACTAACTCTATTTTTATTTCAGTGCATTGTACCATTTCTACTGTCATTTGTGGGAAATGAAGGAAGATAAAAAAAAGAAGGTATATGCTTATTTGATTAAAAATTGTTCTTAATAGCTGTTGTAGTAACCTTTCTCCATTAACATTTTTCATAAACTTACCCAAGAGTTAAGTATATATTTTTATTTAATTTTTTTTTTTTTTTTTTTTTATTATTATTAAGTAGTTATTATTATTATTATTATTATATTATTATTATTATATTATATATTATTATTAATATTATTATTATATTAAATATTCTTTTTCAAAATCTTTCTTTCAGGACTTAAACCATTGTTGTTGAAGACTTGTATATGGTTGCAATATTTCGCCTCCGAATCGATGCATCTTCAGGCAGAAATGAAAATAATTTGTGGATAATTAAATTAAATATAATTGAGTAAATAAATTGACCTTCTTAGCTTTCAAAAAAAACACAAAAATGGAAAAAAAAATTTCGAGGAAGCGACTCTGAGAGGAAAGTCCGACGCTCTTACTTTGAAACTCCAGGATGGCTGTAAGGCCCCTACTTTAGAGTTTGTCGGACTTATGGACACCCTTTCTGAGAAGTGGACATGATTTTTTCTTCTGGAGAAGTTTAGTGAAGTATTTCTGTTGTGTCTTTTTTAGAACTTTTGACACATTTGTGAAAGTTACTTTATATGTTAAAATTTTAAATTTTTATGGCATATATAATCGAGCTTATTACATTGGAACATAACAAAAATTTATCATAGCCCGTTCCCCACAAATTATTTGATTTCTGCCTGAAGAGCCTCGAGTTACGGAGACGAAATAATTGCATACAATATACCAAGTCTTTCAACAAAGCTCTAAGTCCTGAAAAATGATAACTCATGGCATGTAGAAGTAGAATTAGATTTAAAGGAAAAAGAATTCGACGAAGCGACTCTGAGTAGGAAAGGCCGACGCTCTTACCTTTTGAACCTCCAGGATGGCTTAAGCCCTCTCCTTTAGAGTTTGGACTTATGGACACCCTTTCTGTGAAGTGGACATGATTTTTTTCTTCTGGAGAAGTTAGATGAAGTATTTTCTGATTTTGTCTTTTCTTTTTGCTTTATTACTTTATAGTTAAATTTTAAATTTTATTGGCTATTAAATCTTCAAAGGTAATTGTGGAACTATTAACAAAAATATTATTATTATTATTAATTATTATATTATTATAATTATATATTATTATTTTCATTATTATTTATTATTATTAATTATATTATTATTATTATTATTAATTAATTTAATTATATATTTATTATTATTATTATATTATTAATTATAATTATATAAAAAATACTAGTTATTATTATATATCTACGATATATCATGATTCCGTCTTAACAGAATTATACTCCATTACAAGATATTAGTCAAAGGTAATCAAGATACCAGAGCAGCAGTGTCGCGTTCATATTAAAAAAGAAATTCTAATGCTTTGAATATTTCACAGTATCTCATCACTCGGCATATTTAGGCAAGCGTGTCTTTAAGAGTGTGGAAGAATTACTTAGTAATATGTAAACACGCTGAAGATTGGTTTAAAACCTCGATTGATTTATAGTTTAACATAGACAGCTTGAAATTTTGCATGGTCTTTAAGAGTACTTTAAAGCTCACTTTAAAGCTTTTCATATAACTCGCATTGATCAGTTTTGTGATTTATTTTGTGTGGATGTGTAGTGAAACGGGTGTATATGGACCTACATCTTACGGATTCTATATTAATGGTCTACAGCAGATAAAATATCTGTCTGAGGCGCGTAAGAAAATATTAATACATTTTGATAGAAAACGAAATACTTTTATATGTCACTTTAGCGCATTATATGCTGTATCAGGTACTTAACATTTAATAAAAAATGTTAACGATGACGATCATCAGGATATTAATCAGTTCTTGCTTCCATGGATGTGCAAAATTTTATGTTAGGCCGTTAGAGTAAACAGTTGGCTAGATCTCTTATATACCGATGATCTAGCCTTCATAAACAGAAACTAAGTTGATTCGGCTAGAGAACTTTTTACATATTTCTAGGGATCAAAGGAAGTTGAAAAAATATTTGCCTAAATATGATATATATATTAGTAATATATTGTAAATTGTGTTCTAAGAATTAAATTGGTGTTGAAGATCAAAAGACATAATTTACAATATATAGCTGAGCATTCAGGAAGAACAGCTAATCAGGCAGTCCCTCGCAAAACGTGTAAAGAAGTTACAAAAAGTTTTGCAAATACTATAATCTTGTATATAAATGAATTAAAAACAAGATTCTCCAGGCAGATACGTTTAACATTTTGCCAAATAAATATCATGTCACAGTATTTATTACATAGGGCGATTATTGGAGTAGTTATTATATTAATAGTATATATAGATAATAGTATATATATATTATAGGTATATATACCGTATATATATATATATATATATATATATATATATTATATATATATAATATATAATTATAATATACAAATTTTTATTAAAAAAATTATTGGTACTAAAAGGTTCACTTTGAAATTTTGGGTGTATGATAATTAAAAAGATAATAAAAATATTAGTAAAAATAATAATAATAATAATAATAATAATAATAATAATAATAATAATAATAATAATAATAATAATAATAATAATACAACTTCTGAAACTACTACTGAGCAGAAAAAAAATTACCACAATTTTTCATATTTCAAAACCAAAAAAAGTTGGATTCCAAAACAATGAAATTTTGGATAACAGAAGTAACTATCTTTGAGTATCTCAAGTTTAAAGTCATTGCGACAAACCTTTCTAGGAAAAGTGCCTAATGTTAAAAACTTTTTAAAAAAAAAAATAGGAAAATACAAAGCAAGTCAACAGAGACTCAGAAAAACGCCTTAAAACAACGTTTAAGGAGTAGGAAAAAGCAAGTTTGTTTTTTATTTGGTCAAAATTGGCTACAAATTAAGAAAATTATGACAATTTCCGGTGGGGCTGAGCCCGAAAAATCCCAAGAACATCGCAGCCGTGCCCCGATCGAAGTTTTTTTGGGGGGGTATTTGACGTTTTAAGATAAAAATTAATGCTTTCAGTATTGTTGCTGGTCTTTTTTTTCTTTTTCTTTTTTTATATAGAGTTTGATGTATTACTTTTTAATATGTGAAATAAAATAAGATCCAAAATTTTTGCCTAAATTTCAATTAATTTTTTTTTTTTTGTATTTTAAAGTAAAATTTGTAAAATTTATTAGGCGCTGAAGATGAACCTAGATAAAAAGTTTGAAACGTTTCGTGGTAAATTAAATGACTATGTTGAATTCTTTAGCAATGGTCTTTAACATTTTTAATTATATATATTAAAAATTTAATAATTTATTATATATATATTATATATATATATATATAGTTAATATATATATGAATATATATAATATAGTAGAATATAAATAATATATATATATATATATATTTATTATATATTATATATATAGTATATATTATATATGATAATTGTCTCGAGAAATTCTCGCAAAAAACCAACAAACGGTCATAAATTAGCTATCATAGTTTTAAACAAGTGACGAAAAAGGTTCTTTAAGAACACAGCCAAAATTCGCTTGGCTACACGAGAATAACGGAAAGAGAAACGTCGTTTGAAGCTTGCGTTAAACCGAATTCTTCTCACACGAAATTTCTGATTTTTTGTTGTCACGATCTATCATATAAAGAACCAGACCATGAACCAGGAAGTCGGAGGTGTTGGTCGAACCCGATTTAATAGCTGTATCAATCTCGGAAAAAGCTTAACGGTCCAACGATTTAAAAGAAACTTTGGGAAACTGTTCAGAGGGCGTTTTTCCCTCACAAGAAATCGGGGATGTAAGTAGGTTTTTGGAAAAAAGAGGCGTTATAGCAAGATAGCAAAAGAGAGTCAATTGGTCAAACAAAGGTTATAAGACATGCCCAAAAAAGGACATTAGCCAAAGAGAA
>JABUQX010054107.1:42500-57343 GCA_015478945.1 Trachelipus rathkii | reverse complement strand
GTCACTATTGAATAAGATTATTAATTAGAATAATACCGGAAACACATTACCTTTTGCTATATGCTCGAAAAGTCAGGGAACATAAAAAATCTGAAAAAGATATGTAATGATCTAAGATTTAGACTAGTATTTTAATAACACTTTAAGCAAAATCAGTACGGAATTTTCAGGATGCTTAGCTCTGACTCTATTCCACCACCGCTTTATGTATGGTCAGGTTTGCATGTCTACATTATATTCCGTCAGTCGCTCGGTTTGCACTCGATGTGTGTGAGCGTTTATTGATGCTAAACACTTTGTTGTTAACACTATATTCGTACACTATAATGTTAAGAGTATTATAAACAAGTACATATAATTTTAAGTTAATAAATGTTATGAGTCCAATAAAATAAAAATACATGTAAATATGAAAAATCAATAGCAAACAATAAATCAACAGCGGAATGGGAAACGTAGTAGGGGATCATGCAGGGAAAGGGTGGTTTTACTTACTGATTTAACTGAAATGTATATACTGCTTTAAAATTAGATAAAAATTATACGTAAAATTTAAAAGCTAGAGTATTTTACTAACAAAGAAACTAATATATATAATATGTATGGTCTAAAATAAAATATTTGTTAATATATTTTTAATAGTGTTTGAAGATAATGAAAAACTTTTAATAGATTTGCAAGATTTTATGTGCACTCAACATTATGATATTTAAACGAGGTTATGATGAATTTTATTATATAAATGTTACGAATGTTGATGTATAAAACATTGAATAATACGTCAAGCATTATATTCGTTGTACAGTATGAAAAATTAATTAGAACAAGAGTTTTGCTCTAAACTAAATATATGTTAAAGAACACGAAGTAAATGCTAAAATTCTAACATTGAATGCTCAGAGATTATGCTTTTGAAAAGAGTGTGAATAAAAAACAGGATAACTATTTGGAATAACGACTGAATAAAAAGTGAATTGATGTACTATATACTTTTGATTAGAGTGCAGAAATTTTTTTATAATGTTAAGTGGTTTTAATATCGGAAGCAGATAGATGGTAGAGTGTTGCGAAACAAAGGTTTTCAGATTGAATACAATATTAACTTAGAATTCAGGGGAATTATGTGGTAAATAGTATAGCAAATTGATTAATGTGAGAAAGGAATTATGTATAACAATGCCATATCTTCACTGACATCTGATATGATAAATTAGAACAATGGTATATGATAAATTGCTAATTGCTTAAATAAAATTAACTTGCTGAACAATGAAAATAATTAAACTTTTAATAATGTTGGAGATATATGCTTTTGGTAAAGAGATACAAATAATAGGTGAAACGTTTTTGATATCAATGTCATTTAACAATTTACAGGTGATTAAGTATGAGAATCGTTAATAGTTAACAGTTTATTCGTGAAGACTTAAGTTGTATAAGATTCGTCATTTACATTATATTTCTTAGCTAGGCTAGTAATGCTATGCTTATAGCAAATTTAGATTTAAATGTAAGAAAACAAAAAAAATGGTAAAAGTTAAATGAATAGGTTACTTTTGTATGCAGAATGTCAGTATAACTTTACAGGTGATTAAGTGGGTTGAACGTTTGTTAATGTTAGACAGTTATTCGTGCTTAAGTTTGATAATGTTTAGATCGCATCTCTGGTTGCTACATTATTTTCTCAGTCTACTGGTTACAATGAGATAGGTAATTCCTATGTTAGACTTTATTAATGTTAAGAAGAACAATGCTTACGTTAGCAATTATATTTCGTTGGGTTGGTTTATATAAAGAACTTATTTTCTGTGTTGTTATTGTTGTTGTGTTGTTGGTGTTGTTGTTGTTGTTGTGTATTTTGTTTTTTTATTCTTTTTGTTGTTGTTGTTTCTGTTGTTGTTGTTGTGTTTTTTGTGTCTAACGAGAATATAACCCTTTGAACTGAGTATGGTTCGCTTCGTGCATTGTTTATTTCTGTTTACTTTCTTTGCTGATTGTGTTGAAAGAAGAAAGAATCTCGGAGACCTGATAAGGGTTTGTTTTTAGCCGGCATACGATTTCCTTCAGTATGGACATTTTTTCGCAGGTGCTTTACTGGGTACGATGTTCATCTTTCCCCACATCTTTACACCTTTTTGTTGATATGTTCACAAGCGAGCTATCGTTTATTCCAGCAGTGTTTCTCATTATATTTTATCGTCAACCGGATGGATACCGATACATTGGCTTGTATTCCTGCCAGAAAGTCAAATAATAGACCTTTTATTCGTTTTGTGCTGAGGGATTCATCAAGATTATCGACATGCGCTGCTGTCCTTGGGTGCTAGAGGATAAGGGTATGTTATCCAATGGTTCGACGAGTTTGCGAGTAAGCTGAAATATACTACCAGATGTCGAGGTGATCTAGTTGAGAGGTCATGAAATAGGTAATAGACGCTGCGTTCTCATCAGTGACGGTATTAAAACCACTTGATGGGTTCGCGAACTATTGGAAAAGCCCCGGTCGTATTGTTTGAGACCTTCATGCGCTACGTTATAGGTTTCACAGTATTCGAACATCTGAAAATATTACAGCATATGCTTAAAATAAAAAACGATATTAACACACATCTTAACGATGCTTGACATCCTATCTGGTGAGGACATAATTACATTACTAGCACATGGTGTAATCTATTGATATTATACCGAAACATTGTGGTTCCGCTATATATACCAGTATTACAGTATGTTGCTCGTTTAATAACTAGTCAGTTTGGAAAGTTTACTTCTCTCTTGTATGATTTGGAGAAATGTAGTGCTGCTGAATCGAAAATATGCCGAAAAATGTAAGTGTTGCGGAAGTTATTCTTTTTGTTCTTCATGTTTAATGTTGAGTCTTACTTTGTCTCAGTATAGAATTAATTATGTTTAGTGTATGGGTGTTATACTTACATTTTTAAAAAAGTGAATCTTTAGAGAGATATTTAGAACGTACCCAAATTGAATCCTATGTTCGCTGATCCTTGAATTAATATATTGTAAAAAAAAAATTATTTTTATTATTTATTGTATTTTTTATATGTTTTTATGTATTAATATAACGTATTTAGATAACGCTCTTTTCAATGAAAATTATATGTTATATAAAAATGAAAACTTGTTTTACTTCAATCGTAAGTTCGCTTTATTGACTACATTGATTGATGATGGGGTGTTTATTTCGTCTTGTTGTTGTGTGTTAAGTACGTATATGCTCATAGTTTAGCTTTACAGAGAGTAAAACTTTACTTTGTTTGTCTTTACCCCATAGGTATTATGCTGGTTAGGTAAGGATATGCCTAAAAATTTTTTTTGTGTTTAGCGTCTAATTTATTACGATTTTAATGTAAAAATTAACATTGTCATGTTGAAGATATGGTGTTGCTAAAGTGATGAATGGAACGAATATGTTTCTTATGAGTCCTTGTTAGTTACCTTTTACGTTATAAAGTTTGGATCTTTGTTAATGCTAGCAGTTTATTCTTACTTAAGATGTTTGTCGATGTATATTATATTCTTAGTTCATGTTACATCATGTTTGCCTTTATTAATAGGAAAACTTGTTACGGTTAGCATACTTTCACCTGGCCTGGTCTATATATAATTACACAAAGGTTATAGTAAATTTTAGTTCAATCATTACCATGTTAGTGTAAATTAACATTGTTAGTTAGAGATATGCTTGAGAAAAGTTTGAATAAGTTACGTTTTTTGGATGCCTATTTAGTTACTTACTGTTGTTATTGTGACTTTGTTGAATGATGACCGTTTATTCCTGTTTATGATGAGTTAAGTTTGTCGTTGTACATTATTTTCTTAGTTCAGATGAAGCTAAGTTAGCTTTATTAATGCTAAAAACTTTGTTACGTTCAGCAGGTATATTGTCTATCTTTGTTATAAAAAGTAACTTGATTTTATGTATGTTTATACAAAATAGATATCTCAAAATGGTACCTTAATCAATAGATCAATAGATCACAGATGCGTCAGGAAGGGTGGCTGGATGGGTGGTTGGATTAGTGCGTTTTGATTTAGTTGATTACTGCTTTAGGGTATGTAAAAACGTTAAAATTTTAGAGTTATAAACAGAAAAAGTGTAAAGAAAATTATTTATTTAATTTTATTTATTTATTTTTTTTTTTCTTGATGTTCTGAAACCATTATTTCGAAATCTACAGATCCCAAACAATATATAAACATCAATGATTTGTTATTACGACTGTTATTAAACTAAGCACCGGCTCCAGCACCGGTCGGTGACACTACCAACTCTGAATCCCTCTCCTACTCCTTCCTTCTCCTACTCCTCCTCATTCCTCCTTCCTTCTTACTTTCTTCTTCCTTTCTTCTTCCTCTCTGTTTTGCCAATTCCTTGCATTTCTTCTTCTTCTCTTTTTCAGGAAGGGACCCCTCCTCCGGCAGGGGTGCCCGCTGATCGGAAACCAAAACCAACTCCGAATCCGTTCTCCGAATCTTCGACTCCAAACTCCTTTTCTCCTTCAAATCCTTTTCTTCCGAGTTTCAGTCTTTTCTAAGATTCCATTTTACATTTTTTACGGGAGCAGCTGTCCCCTCCCTACATTACGGAGTTGAGGATGCCAGAGAACGTAATCTCGTCTCCGACGAGATTGGTCATCATTATAAACTCACATCCAAATTTCCACTTCCGGATCGTTAAGCCTAAACCTGGTTTATCAGGAGACGATATTTGACAATTGGCGCCTAAGGGGGCAACACCCCGCTTAGTGCGTGACCTACGACACCAAAACTCTCGTGGGAGCAGTTTATCACCTTCATAGAACAGTGTTATCCAAGTTGGAGAAGCGAGTGACGTTAACTCTAACACTATTGTAGAATTACTTTATAATCGACTCCGGAACCGGAAAGAGTAATACATCCATCATCTAGCACACACACAGACAGAGCGTGACACGATACAGAAAAATCCGATCGCTCTAGTCCCGCATAAGCATGCATCGTAAACGATCCCTTTAACAGCGGATCGTTTTTCGACTCCCAGCATTCCGAATCTTACGATGTAAAATAATAGATTAATAATGTGTATTGTATCTTGCACGCACGCGCGCTCAGTCTGGTCTGCTCGGTCAATAACAGACCCTTCGGTCTTTTTGGACCGCAAAATTGGTCGGTCGCCAAACTTCTTAGGCCTAAACTCAGCCACTCAGATCACGCTACGCCGCCACAGGGGCGTAAGCGCAATATCGGCGTCCACCGCTCGGGGCGTGTGACCACCCTCTATTATACATCCTACAGACTGAAAATTACAACGATTCGCCTGTATCCGCATACATACATTAATTCCAAGTTTTTAGACCTTATATCTCTTTAACTTTTTGTGAGAAAAAGCTGTAGCGATCCCAAACTGTGTCGCCTCAACTTACGATATATATATATATATTACTTAATATATATATATATATATACTTATAGTGATATTAACTATATTATAGTATGAATATATATATTATTATATAATATATATAATATATATATTATATATATATAATAATATCCTATATATATATATTAATTATATATATATAATAATAGTAGTTATATATATATATATTATATATATATATATATTATATATATAGACTTATATAGTATATATATTATATATATATATATAGTATTATATATATATACTATGTATATATGATATATTATATTATAATATTATATACTACAGTATATATATAATATTATATATATATAGTTATATGCCACGTGGGTTATAAGTATATATATACTATTATTAGTATTATCTACACATTACTAACACTGACCTCTGCACTGAACAGCCCTTAGTCATTACGTATTTATCCGATTATATAAGCCCTGAAAACTGAATGATGAAATACATTAAACAAACATAAACCTCAATATCACATACTACAACCCCTCCATATGCTTATAACAGAATCGCTATATCTATATTATATATAATATATATTATAATATATATATATAATATAGATACTAATATATTAATATTGTAAATATATATTTATTATATATAATCTGGAACTACATAAAAGCTATTATACCCGTGAACATAACCCATCTCAAACTCGCGACACACCACTTGCGTCCCTTATCACACAATCGTCAGATCACTCTCGATCTGTTCATTAATATATATATATATATATTAGTATATATATATATTTAACTAAAACAATTAAACGATAGAGCGTAATTTTATTTAGAAGCAATTTCATTTCACAACTGAGATTATACCTTAAAAAAAAAAATTGCCCAGTGTTGCCCTCTGGCAACAAATTTTTCATTTTAAAAAAATTAAATATTAATGTAAATTTTCTAAAGCATTTTTTGCGCGCTTTTTTGCCTTCGTTCACGGCTTCTAATGAGTGTACGATATTCGTCTCGTCTCAATTTCTGTTATTTTCATTTGTTTCATTAGTCATTAATACTGCCCAGCTCTGATTATATATATATATATATATAGTATATATATATAGTGATATATATATATATAATTATATATAGCTATAATATATATATATTATTATATATTATGATATATATACTATAATAAATATATATATTATATATATGCTATGATATAATATATATAAGTATAATATATTTATATATAATATATATAGATATAGGTAGATATATATATATTATATATTATATATATATATAGTAATATATATAATATATATACGTATATATATATATATATTGTACTATATTATAGTATATTATATGAGTGTTGTTTGTGTGTGTTTAGCTGATTTTAGTTACTTGTATTCTTATATATATACATAGTATACTATATATATATATATATAATAGGTGAGTACTATTTTTTAGATATATATATAATATATATATAATATATATATATATGGTGTTATAGATATATAGTTGGTATATATATATATAGTATATATATTATATATATATATACTATATAATATATATATATATATATAGTTATATATATTATAGTATATATATAAGTTATATATTTATATATAATATATCATAAAATATATCTTATATATATATATATATATATATATATAAGGAGTGTGTTAAATAGTGATAGCTCCAATATTTATAGTATATTATTATTATATATATATATAATATATATATTATATAATCTATATACTATATACTATATTATTATTATATATATATAACGTATATAATATATATATATATATATTTATATATATATTATATGTGTGTATCAATATAAATATATATATATAGATTTATGTAATATATATAATATATTATATATATATATATATATATATATATATATAATATATGATATATATTTATATGTATATATATTTATATATATTATTAGTATATATATATGTATAGTATATAAATATCTATATATATATTATATACTATATATATATATTTTATTGAAGACGCAAACATAATTTTTTTCAAATATGTTCGCCAATTAGATGTGATAAAAACTAAATAATAAATTTTATTATTAATTTATTAATTTAGTATTTATTATTATATTATATTCTGATGTAATTATTATTATTCTATTATTATTATTATATTATTATTATTATTATTTATTTATTATTAATTATTATTCATTTATTATATATTATTATATTATTATTACATATTATTATTATTATTTATTTTTATTATTTTTATTATTTTTATTAAATTATTTGATTATTAGTATTATTATCTTATTATTATTATTTATTTGTTTATTATATTTAATGTGGATTATTATTATTATTTATTATTATTATTTATATTATTATTATTTATTGAGTTATTTTATTATTATTTTTATTATTATGTTTATTATCATTATTATTATTATTATTATTATTTTAATTATGAAATTATTATCTCCCATGTCATTACTTATTACACAATAATTATTATTTTATTATTTATTATTATTATATTATTATTGATTAATATTATATTATTATTAATTATTATTATTATTAATTTTTTATTTATTTTTATTATTATTATATTTATTGATGATATATATATTTTTATTAATGTATATATAAATTAGATATTTATCATTATGTATTTTTAGATATTTTTAAACTGCTTACATGATTGATTATTAATTAAATTATATTGATTATTATATTACTATTATTATTATTATTAATTATTATCATTACTTGATTATTATTATTATTATTATTATTATTATTTTGATATATTTTTCTTAATTATTATATTAATATCATATATTATCATTTAATTATTATCATTCTTATTATTATTATTATTATTATTATTATTATTATTAATTATTATTATTTATTATTATCATTATATATTAATAATATTATTATTATGTATATTTGTATTTATTATATTATTGATTATTATTATATTGATTATTAATGGTATTATTATGCATTATTATATGATTATTATTATTAGTTATTATTTATACTGTTGTTATTATTCTATTCTGAAACTATTATTGGATTATGATTATTATATTTATTATATTAATATGTATATTATTATATTATTATTAATATTTTTATTTATTTATCTCTTATTATTATTATTTATTTCATTATTATTTCATTCATTATTATTAATATTATTATTATTATTATATTATATTATATTATATATTATTATATTATTAGTATTATTAATGATAATTATATTTATTATTATTATTATTAGGGTTATTAAAAGATATCTGAGTTTATGATTTATTATTATTATTTAATTAAAATTGAAATTAATAATAGTATAATTATTCGAATTAAAATACAGTATCATATTAAATATAAAATAATTATTATTATTATTATTATTAATATATTATTATATATTATTATCATATTATTATTACATTCTATTTATTTATTATTTTATTTATTATATTATTTAATATTATTATTATTATTATAATATTATTTATTATTATTATTATTATTATTATTATTATTTATTGAATTATATTATTCGTTTGTCTTCTATTATTGTTATTGTATTAATTAACTATAACCCTATTATATATTATTATTATTATTATTATCGACTATGATTATTATTATTATTATTATTATTTATATTGATTATTATTATTATTGTCCGTATATATCATTAGTGATTATTATTATTATTAATTAAATATTATTATTTATTATTATTGATTATTATTATTATATTATTATTAATTTATTATTAATTATTCTATTAATAGTATTATTATATTATTATTATTTAATATTATTATTTTTTAATTATCATTATTATATTATTATTATATTATTATCTATTTCTATTATTGATTATTATTTATTATATATTATTATAAATTATTATTATTATTATTATTATACATTATTATTATTATTATTATTAAATATATGTTATTATTATATTTATAATTATTATTATTTTCATATTATTATATTATTATTATTATTGATTATTATTTATTGATTTATTATTATCATCATTATTTTATTATTTATTATTACATTATTATTATTATTATTAGTTATTATTATAATTATATTATTATTATTTATTATTACCTCTAATTATCTATATTATTTATTATTATTATTATTTAAATAAAATATTATTACTTTTGTATTATTATTATTATTTATTATTATTAATTATTATTATTATTCGCATTATTATTATTATTATTATTGTGGTATTTTTTATATTATTATTAATTTTATTTTATTATTTATTATATTAATCTATTACTGATTATCTTAATTTTATTGAATGTATTATTATTAGTATTTATTATTATATTATTATTATTAATTATTAATTGATATATTATTATTATCATTATTATTATTATTATTTATTGTATCGTATTGATTGAATTGGATGGCATTATTTTGTAATCATTATTATATTATTATTTATGATTATTATTAGTTATTATTATTAATACCTATTATTACACTGACCATTATTCACTCTATCACCGATCTAGATATATCTCCACTCCACTATCAAAAGTAACACTAGAATTATTATGTTATTATTCATATTATTATTCATTATTATATTATTATTATTATTATTATATTATATATAGATATATATTTTTATTTTTTATTTCCATTATTATTATTATTATATATTTATTATTTATTACTATTATTATTATTATTATTATTATATATTATTATTGATTATTATTATATTATTTATTATATTATTCTATTTATTATTATTATTATTTATTATTATTTTTCATGTATATCTTTATCTAAGATATTATTATTATTATATTATTTTATTTTATTATTATTATTATATATTATTATATTATTATTATTATTATATTATTTTTATATTATATAATTATTATTATTATTATTATTATTTTCTATTATTATAATTATTATTATTATATTATTATTATTATTATTATTATTATATTATTATTTATATTATTAATGTATTATTATTATTATTGATTATTATTCATTATTTATTATTATATTATATTATATTATTATTATATTTTATATTATAATTATTATTATTATTATTATATTATTTTTTTATTATTATTATAAAGGTTGAAGATAGTGGAAAGGTTTAAGTACATAGGAGTTAGTGCAAACTTCGACGGAGGAAGCAAGAGAGATTGGGGAAGAAATAAAGCATCATCATTTGAATGTTCTAAGATGGCTCAAAAGATATTTAGGTTTGATATTTTGCGACAATAACGAAGGACCTACTCTTTGAATATGTTTTGGAAGCTTGGACCCTTACCACCAGAACAAAAAGCAAGGTGGTGGCAGCAGAGATGAAAGTAATGAGACTGTAATTGTGGAAGTGACGAGAAGGGAAAAATGAAAAAATTCGGAAATTAGGAGTTAGCTTGGAATAGGACTCATTGATTGGCTGATTGAGAGACAACAGCTGGGGTGGTATGGCCATGTCCGGAAAATGAACGAGGAGAGATAACGTGTGAGATTCTATTGCTGGCAGCAGAAAGAAAGAAAGAAGACCGGTTGGGAAACAAAGAAGGAGGTGGAGGGGGTGTTTTTGTGTCGATGCCGAAGGGAGGAAGATCTATTGATGAAGTGGAAGAGGAGGTACTTTACCGAGACAGATCCACATGGAGGGTTCTTTGCATGGGACACAGCTGTGACCTAATCTCAGCTCTTGGTGAGAAAAAAAGAAAAATATTATTATTATTATTATTATTATTATTATTATTATTGTTTATTATTAATTATTATAATTATTATTATATATATTTTATTTTTGGCTCCTATTAGATTATGAATATTATTATTATTGATTATTATTATTATTATTATTATTATTATTATTATTATTATTATTATTATTATTATTATTATTATTATTATTATTATTATTATTATTATTATTATTATTATAATATTATTACATTAGATTATTATTATTATATTATTAGCCCTTTAAATTATTTTATATATTATTATGTTATTATTAATGATTCATATTATATATATTTTTATTTGATTATTATTATTATGTGATTGCACTTATTATTATTATTTATTTATATTAATATATTATTATTTTTATTATTATTATTATTATATATTATTTATATTATTATTATTATTATTATTATTATTATAGTATTATTTGATATTATTATTATTCATTATGCAGATTTGGGTTTGGTTTTCTGTATTATTTGGTCAGTATCATTATCATTTATTATTATTATTGATTATTATTATTATCTATTATTATATACTATTTATTATTATGTTATTATTATTATTATTAATTGATTATTATTATATTATATTATTATTATTATATATTATTATTTTATTATTATTATTTTTATTATTATTATAATATTATTATTATTATTATTGCATTATTATTATATTAATTATTTATATTATTTATTATTATTCTATTAATATTATATATTATTATTAACGTCATTATTATTATTATTATCTATTATTATTTATTATTTGATTATTGAAGAATTTGAAGAGTTTATTTCTCCGTATTTTTATTATTAATTCGATTCATTCATTTTATTTTTTACAATTATTATTCGTATCATTATTATTATTAGTTTGATTTCATTTGATTAATTAATTTATTATTTATTATTATTAATTATTATTATTATTTATTATTATTATTATTATTTATATATTATTATATTATTACATTATATTTATTATTGTTAGTAATTATTTTTATTTTATTATTTATTCACTATTCATTATTAATTATTATATTATTATTATTTTTTATTATTATTATTATATTATTATTATTATTTTACTTATTATCATATTATTATATTATATTGATTTTATCTATTATATCTATTTGATTATTAATTATTATATTTTATTATTATTATTTATTATTATTATTCATTATTATTTCTATTGATATAATTATTATTATTATTATTATTGATTATGTACTTATTTAATTAATTATTATTTAAATTATTATTATTATTTATTACTTCACTTATTGATTACTTATTGATTCCATCTATTTCAAGAATATCAAAAATAAACTAGCATAACATATTAACAACCTTTACAATGCATATAGAGTAGCTTTACAGCAACTTTTTATAACTTTCTTCATTAATATATAGATCAAACAAAAACATGCGAAAATTGCAAGTGAGAGAAAATTATCTTTAAAAGTGTCTGAAAATAAAACATCAAATTTTACCCAAGTGGCTCATAAAGTTATTAGTTTCTCAAAAATTTATACTCTTTTCCCATGTGGGTTGCCTAGTATCTTATATGTTATGATGGGAAATAATCTTTATTCTTTTATACATACTGGTTGTAATTTTAGCGTTCACTTCATGTTAGAATGCATTACGAACCCATTCTTAAATATATATGTATATAGTAATTATAATGTGTATTATATATATATATAAAGTATATATTATATATAATATATATATATATTTATATATTTATATATATATATATATTATACTATACTATTATATAAATATATTAATCTAATATTTTTTAATTATAATATCATAAATATTATATAAAATATATTAAATATTATATACTATAATACATATATAATAATAAATATATACTATAAAAATTAATTAGTATATGTATATATATCTATTATATTATAGTATATATTCATATCTATATATATTATAATATTAATATATGATACATATTTATAGTATAATTATGATATCACACTAATGATATCACTTCATGCACAGAGTGAGTATTATTGCAGCTACTACGAATATATATAAGTCGCCACATATTCACTTATGTATATATAAATAAACACACCTCATCTATCCAGACTCGACATATATATATACAATCGAGCGACATAGAAGAAACGTCTAATAATATATTATATAGTATATGATATATTAGTGTGTATACTGCTATATAATATAAGAATGGGTTATACATATACTATATTATATATATATATATATATATAAGTAATATCTATACGTATATGCTTTCTTATATATAGTATATATATATATAGTTCATGATAGCTCAGTGGACTAAAGCATACATCTATCTTTTCATAGATATATCTATATATTATTTACGAATTGTGTTTACATAATTAATTAGTATTATTAGATTATTATTATTAGTTATTTAATTATTATTTATTATTCTATTATTATTAAATTATCTATTATTATTATAATTATATTAATATTCATTACTATATATATGTTTCAGTTTAAAATATATTTAATTAGTATATATTTTAATCAACTTATTATTATATATTAAATTACTCACAGAAGTGTGAGGCCCACATATATATATTATAAAAGCCCTATACTCAGACAGTAGCATATATATATCACACCAGCCACAATAGCAATCCTCACTCACAACTGACAGATCTCAGGACATGTTCCATATGGCTTAGATATATCTCAATTGTTCATATTTATTCGCAAATACAGCGTCACCTGTAAAAGTATAACTCGCGCGGCGTGAGCGTCGTGTATTCACTATATATATACTCTCCACGGCTACAATTAAATCCTCACTCTGAAACTCAAATACCTAACGTCCGTAAAATATATACTATTATATAGTACTAATTATATTATATAGCTATATATTATAAATATATGAATCTCATTAGTTCATATGTATATACATCTCTTACTAGTAACCATAAAACTTATACACACACCTCAGTCAGACTATTAATAGTATATATATATATTAATATACTACTATATATATATATATATATAATATTATTATACTTAATACTAATTGTATTGAGTTATACTTATCATTATATATTATTATATATATATATTATTATTATATATAGATATATATAATAGATATTACTTATTATATATAGTATTTATGTAAGGATATATATAATATCTATATACTACTATATATAAATAATACTTATTAATATTATTAGTATTTATTATATACTATTATATTATATATATATTAAATATATTATATTTATATAATTAGTACCTATAAAAATAATATTATTATTATAGTATTATATAATATTATATATGATATATATCATATACTATAATATACTATACATTATACTACTATACATATAAATAGAGTCAGTAAGAGCTGTGGAGAGACACTTCGAAATGAATTGCATAACATTGAACAATAATTGAAGAGGTGATGAAAAAATGAATGTGTATGGGTTGATGGTGTCAGATGAAATAAGTATTATGGCGGAATGGCAAGGTAAGATTAGTAGGGATATATGCT
>JABUQX010054107.1:27500-32500 GCA_015478945.1 Trachelipus rathkii | reverse complement strand
CTGTTCTAAGTTTTACTATGCGTTTAACAATTAAGATATATATATATATATATATATATATATATATATATATATATATATAAATATATATATATATATATATATATATATATATATATAAATAAATATATTTAAATATATTATACTTTTATATAATATATATTAATATATATATATATATATATATATATATATATATATATATATATATATATATATATATAGCAGAGATGTACATACATACATATATAAATATAGATATATATATATATATATATATATATATATATCAATGTGTGTTTATGATAAAATCTTAGCTGTGAGACGACATAATCCTTAGCATCAATCAAACAATGTTTCTTGACAAGAAAACCTAAATTAAACCTTTTTTAATCTTTGAAAAGCTTAAAAGCTAAAAAGTTGAAATCGAAATTTAATGCAAGAAAAATGAAAATTCTTAACACAATGTTTTCTTATTGATCTCTCTCTCTCTCTCTCTCTCTCTCTCTCTCTCTCTCTCTCTCTCTCTCTCTCTCTCTCTCTCTCTCTCTCTCTCTCTCTCTCTCTCTCTCTCTCTCTCTCTCTCTCTCTCTCTCTCTCTCTCTCTCTCTCTCTCTCTCTCTCTCTCTCTCTCTCTCTCTCTCTCTCTCTCTCTCTCTCTCTCTCTCTCTCTCTCTCTCTCTCTCTCTCTCTCTGTTCGTCTTCTCTTCCTTCCTTTAAATTTATTTTAATTTCATATATATTTTATCTTATAAAATATTATTGGTAAACGAATTTCTTTCTCGGCGCGTACGCTGAATCGAGAATCTTCAACTCCAGAAAAAATTAGGTTTATTTATTCTCTTCTATGAAAGTATATATATATATATATTAGTTATAGTTATGTAGTTATATATATTTATAGAGATATATATATATATATATATATATATATATATATATATATATATATATATATATATATATATATATATATATATATATATATATATATATAACCACCATCACGGGCTGAGCCCTTTTCAAGGAATGGCAGAGAATAAAATATGGAAAATCCCACCCAAGACCAAGCCTAGCGTAAATCTTTCAGGTGGGCACAGACTTGGGCTTAAAGAGATGAAGATTAAATACAGTTTGAAAAACAGAAGATGGGAGGGAGTTCCACAGAGCAGAAATGGCTGCAAAGAATGAGACACCACAGCGAACGAGTCTGATGATTTCATTGCTCACGCAAAATTCATGCGAGAGCAAGGTAAACCTTGAACTACGTGGGCGACGCAATGGAGTTGGAATACGAAAGGCCAACTCCTCCGAGCATTTGCCGTTGTAGTACCTATAGAAAAGAGATAGTGCGCCAACGGTATGTCACGGAGATGGAGAGTCAAGAGAATGTGATTGTAGGGGACAGTTTATAAGTCTCTTAGCTTTAGACTCAAAACTATCCAATAAAGAATGGAGCCGGAGCCCCCACCAGATTTGACAACAGAACTCCATGCAAGGACGAATAAGGTCATTATATAACGAGTAGCTGTGCAGAGGAAAAAAATTACTGCAACATTAAGAGAGCTCCCAGCTTCTTTGAGGTCACCTTAGCAACCATTGTGATATGAGGTTTCCAAAACAATTTTTTTTATGTTCAGACCAAGAATGTTTATGTTGTTCACAGGTGAGACGCTAGAGTTGTTGATGAAAATAGGAAAATTGGGAGGGGTTTTTAAGAGGGAGATGAAAAGAAATCGTTTTCAAAGAGTTGAATTTCACAAGGTTGCGGTGGCCACAGCGGGAAATCCCATCCAGGTGGGCAGGAATATAATCGGAAAGCTGAAGACGCGAGGCAACTCTAGATGCAAAGGAGGGAGCAGATTTGAAAAGAGTGTACAGAGATAGATGTACAGCTGAGGGGTCGTTGATGAAATGTAAGAATCAAGTTGGAGATAAAACAGAACCCTGATAATTGTTACAATTAACAAGAAAGGAGAAAGAAGTCACTCCATCAACAAGTACTAATGTAGAGCGATCACAGTGAAATCTTGACAAGAAGAAGCAAACAGAAGGAGGAAACCCAAAGGTAGGAAGCTTAGAGAGTAGTGACGCATTTCATACCTGGTCAAAAGCTTTTGATATGTCTAGCGCTACCACACAAGACTCCCCATAGTTCCTAAGGACAGAATACCATAAATCAGCTAGATAAGAAAGAATGTCAACAGTTGACCTCGAGCATCGAAAGCCATACTGATGATCGGAAAAAAGCGATGAGACTCCAGATGATCCAAGAAGTAAGAGTTAAGAAGAGTTTTTAAAGATTTTAGATAGAATACAAGGGAGAGCTATGGGGAGATAGTTAGAAGGATTAGAGCGGCTACTCTTTTTCGGGATTGGCTGAACATATGCGCGCTTCCAGCTCCGTGAAAATGTATTAGCATGAAGGCATAGAGAGTAGAATTGAACGAGGACAGGCACCAGTACAGAAGCACACTCAATTAAAACACAGGGAGAAATGCCATCCAGGCCACAAACCTTCCTGACGCTCGTAGATCTCATAATTGCATGCACTCGATCATGCCTAATCACAGGAAGAGTCATGGGGAAACCTGAGAGAAGGAGTAGAAGGAGGGATGCCGGAATCGTCCAGGGTAGAATTAGTTGAAAAAAGAAACCGAAATAGATTAGCCTTTTAGTAGGAGAGTTAGCTAGAGATTCGTCATAGAAAATAAGAGGAAGAAGGGCAGATTTACAAAGGTTATTAGAAATGTTCTTTGCAAAAGGCCTGAAATTATTATCAGTCGGATAACCAACCAGGTTGGCGCACTTTCTTTTAGCGGAAGTGCGCTTAGTCTGTCGAATAATATCCCTACAAAGATTCCGAGCAGAATGGAAATTAGTAAGAGTGCTAGGAGAACGAATCCAACGAAAGATTTTCTGTTTTAAATTACGTATTTCTATTATCGGCGAAGAAAGACAAGTTGATTTTAAACTATTTATTGGTATTTAACATTCTAATATATACTAAATAATGTAAAATAATGTGTATTATGATGTTTTATAGCATTTTCACCATATTATGTACTTTAATTATTAAAAATAGATTGATTATTATTAATGATTATCTGTAGCTTGCAATTTGAGCGCGTTAAATATCCCATACTTTGTACCCCATAAATGGGTGGAAACAAAATTAAGAGTACTAAAAATCGCAGGTGCGCAAGAAGTTTTATGACAAAGTTGAAAATATTGTAATTAAAGTTTAACTGCATGTGTGCGAAGTTGTTAAATATATTTAAAAGTGTTTTAATAAATTTATTCTATCCAAATCACAACTGGAGTTTTATTATACCTACGAGAGAGAGTGACTTCAAGAGAACATCAACTACTACCCATAAAGCGGAGGAGCAAGTAGAAGAAGAAAATATAACTACCAGCATTCCAGCACCTTTCGCTTTATCATATTTAACAATTTATGAATACAAACTTAATTATAAAAAGTAAAATATTTAATATATATTCCAGCGTTTTTGTGAGATAAAACCATTTTGTATAATTCTTTTATCAAGGCCAACTAAAAATAATTTAAAATAAAAGTTTACTATATATATATATATATATATATATATATATATATATATATATATATATATATATATATATATATATATATATATATATATAATGAAAACATCCATATATATATATATATATATATATATATATATATATATATATATATATATATAATCACCCAAATGGAAAATAAATATAATTCAATTTTTAAAGTTTATTGCTAATGAAACGTCCAAAAAAGATTAGAAAAAAATTACTTTGGTAGAGGTACAATATTCCTTCAGTAGTAAGAAAATTTTTAAATTACCTCCCTGAAGCTCTGTTTGGGAAATTATATATATATATATATATATATATATATATATATATATATATATATATATATATATATATATATATATATATATATATATATATATATATATATATATATATATATATATATCATCACCCACCTTCTCTCCCCCAGATGGGGGTAAGGTGTGTAGCATGCACTGGAAACAGAAAAGTAGCAGAAGAATATGACTCAAGTCGAAAAGAAAACCCAGCCTTACCTCCCTTTTATACTTTTCCCTTTAGTCAGAAAAATCCACCCTAGGGCTTCACGGGACCGCAATGGATCCTCACTATGACATCTCGCCAATGTAGGGTTCATACCTTGGCCCACTTGGGCCACAACCATACCCCTTCACAAAACCCCGACATTCACACCTATTATGCACCTTTCTTCTCGCCTCTGCCAAATTCACATTCCTCTCCTCCAAGTATTCCTTTACTAGCTCAATCCACTTTTTCTTCGGTCTCCCAGCCACTCGATTCCCAACACCCTCACCACTATACTTCCTCTTAACCAACAGACTATCATCCATCCTTTCCACATGACCAAACTATCTTAATGTACTTTAATTTATTCTTTCATTTACTCCTTTCTTCACACCACACAACACCCTAATGCGTTCATTCCTCATTTTATCAATTCTTCTCACACCTAACACGCCCCTAAGACTGTCCATCTCAACACATTGTACTTTAGATCTATACCTCTTATTCCAGACCATTGTTTCACTACTTTACATTAACACAGGTAACAACATACCCTCATCTAAAAAACTAGCGCACTCAAGACTTATCTCCTTTACATCCACCAAGGATTTAATTGTTGGAGCCACCTTCCTACCATTCACAACTTTAATACTACGCTCTGCATCATCCGTTCCCTTTTCATCCAACATATAGCCTAAGTATATAAACTCAGACACTTGTTCCAGTTGCTCACCCTCCAGCATAACTTCATACAGAGGACTGTCCTCACTCACAACCATAACCTTACTCTTATCTACGTTTGCTTTCAAACCCATCCTTTTACATGCCCTGCCAAATCCATCTACCAATCCTCTCAAACTCTCTTCAGATTCGCCACCCAAAACCAAATCATCCGCATA
>JABUQX010054107.1:0-2500 GCA_015478945.1 Trachelipus rathkii | reverse complement strand
TGACACTTACATTTACCCATAGACACTTACATTTACACTTATACACACGTGCGCGTGCGCACACACATACACACCCTTGACAGATACCATGGGTCAATTTTGCCCACGGTAATTTTTTTGTCCTTCCTTTAGGGACTTAGCCCTTTTTTGATGTCTTAACCTTGTTTGATCATGATATTTCGTCCTTAACCTTGCCATATACCATGGGTCAATTTTGACCCACGCTAACTTGATGGCTTTGATGGTTCCCAAGCACCGTAAGAAGTATCTAGTGATGTTCTATTAGTGTTCTATGAGTATTAGATGAGTGCTAGGTGAGTGCCAGGTGAGTGCCAAGTGAGTGCCAATGAGTGCCAATGAGTGCCAAGTGAGTGCCAATGAGTGCCAAGTGAGTGCCACATAGTGCCAAGTGAGTGCCACATAGTGCCAACTGAGTGCCACTTTTTTCAAGCCTTTTCTAGCCTCCCCTGATCCCCGAATAGCCCTAATATGGGTGTCTACCCCTAGGTTATAAGGTATGAGGAATCGAATGGTGTACATGTAAAATATTCAAAGAATTTCTTTTCAAATATACTATGAGTCATTCATTTTTACTACAATTGTACGAAATTTTATTAAAAACATATACTTTACATACCTTAAAGCAGTAAAGCAGTAAAACAATAGAGGTGTTATTACCTAACACCTAGGGATTAGTAGCTTGTTTTTACCTGCTTACTGCTTTAACTTTCTTCGGCTTTACTGCTTTAACTCATGGTTTTACTGGCTTGTAACTTTCTGCGTTTACTGCTTTTAACTCATGTTTTACTGGCTTTAACTTTCTGCTTTCTGCTTTTACTTCATGTTTTACTTGCTTTAACTTTCTCTTTACTGCTTTAACTCATTTTTTACTGCTTTACTTTCTGCTTTACTGTTTTTAACTCTCTGCTTTACTACTTTAGCTCATATATTTATTAACATTATTTTCTTTTATATTTTTATTTTGTTTTAATACTTTTTATTTATTATTTCTATTTTATTTTGTTTTAATACTTTTATTTATTATTTGTAATGTAAAATAAAAACACACAGAGTTTCGGTCATATAAACATTTTATTTTAATAAATTGTACGAAATTTACTTAAAAACATATACTTTACATACCTTAAAGCAGTAAAGCAGTAAAACAATAGAGGCTGTTATTACCTAACAACTAGGGGATTGTATGCTTTTGTTTTACTGTACTGCTTTAACTTTCTGCTTTACTGCTTTAACTCATGTTTTACTGCTTTAACTTTCTGCTTTACTGCTTTAACTTTCTGCTTTACTGTTTTAACTTTCTCTTTACTGTTTTAACTCATATATTTATTAACATTATGTTTTTTATTTTGTTTTAATACTTTTTATTTATTTTATTATTATTTTTATTTATTTTTATTATTATTTTTATTATTTTTATTATTTTTTTTTTATTTTTATTTTATTGTTATTTACTTCATGCCTATTGTTATTATTATTTAGAACACACATACACACACACACACACACACACACACACACACACACACACACACACACACACACACACTTACACTTATACACACATTCACTATGAAACTTATACACACATTCACTATGACACTTACATTTACCCATAGACACTTACATTTACACTTATACACATGTGCGCCCTCACCACACACACACAACACAACACTTACACTTTACACACATTCACTATGATACTTATACACACATTCACTATGAACTTACATTTACTCATAGACACTTACATTTACACTTACATTCACACACAATTTACTTACACACGCCCAGATTTACTTACACTCACACAGATTTACTTACACTCACACACAGATTTACTTACACACACACAGATTTACTTACACTCACACACAGATTTACTTAACACACACACACACACACACACACACACACAACACACACCCACGCACACTCACTTACACATATAACGTATAATTTATTATTTATTAAAACATTTTATGTTTTAATTAAACACGTACATTTATATTACTCATTCAAATATAACTAAAATTATTTCAAAGTTTCTTAAAACTTCTATAATAAATCAATCATTATCTTTGAACAAAGAATTTATTATTAACTGTTAATACTTTTTGTTTATAAATTTTTATAACTATCAAGTTTTAAAATAACTTTTACTAAATTTATGAAATTTATAAAAACATTATTTAGCGTACCTTTAAAGCGAATAAATCAGTAAGTCACCCCCAGCACCCCTCTACACCAAGCTATGCCACTTTTGTTCTTTCGACTTACTGCTTTACATCATCTTTACCCAATAAGTATAAAAAATAAACAAAAAAGTTCTTCTCTGCTAAGCATAACATGTTTTTATTTAAAAATCATTCTAGTTTTTATTTAACAAATACAATTACACTTACATTATATTATTGTCACTCGATGTTAACTAAAAAATATTCAAATTTTTTAAATATTCGGGTTTCTTTATCTCTCT
>JABUQX010054106.1:35000-38583 GCA_015478945.1 Trachelipus rathkii | reverse complement strand
AATTTACATATATATAAAATATATCATTAAGTTAAATAACTTCACATTTTCTCTGTAATTGAGTTAATTACGTTTCCTTCCAAATCTATAACTTCTTAATGTCCGCATTTTAAATTAGAGGTTTTGTAACTTACTTGGTTTGTAGATAACTAAATAATTTATCGTATAAATAACAAAACATAAGCCAAATCGGCAACTTAAGCACATTACGTCATTATCCTTTATTGGCAACTTTTTAACTTTATTTTTGAATTTCTTATCAGTTTACTCAAAAAATTTTTAAACCATAAATTTTGAATTCTACTCCGAATATATGATAAGTATTATTCATACAAATTATAATATAATATTATTATATTTATTATCTTTATTATATTAATAGTAATAATATAAATATATATATTTTTATCTTATACTATTAAGATATATATAATATTCCATATATAAAAGAAGAGAAATAGAAAGGAGCGAGAGACTAGAGATGATGATGAAGAGATGTGAGAGGACGAGAGAGAGAGACGAAGAAGATACCTTTTAACAAGGAAGAAAAAGAACAAGAGTGTAAGAGAAGCGAGAGAAGATTATGTAGATATTAAGAAGAGAGAGAGAGATCGAGAGGGATAGACCTGAGAAGAAGAGAGAGAGTAGGAGAGAGAGAGCAGTACGAGAGACTTACACGAAAGAAAATGCAAGTTGAATCCGTGGAACTTTGCTCACTGACCCCGATGACAACTGATGTCACACAATGGAAGCGTAGAACTAATGAAGAAAAAATAACCTTTATTTTTTTACTTCCTAATGAGAAATGGTCTGATTCACTGCGATAGTTATTTAATGGAAAAAAATGGAGGAGACGTCTTGTGCATAATGTAAAGTTTAATGCAGATTTCCTGTTTCCATAAGAAAAAAGTACATATAAAAGAATTTGGAAGTGTTTTTGATTAACGAACTTTCTAAGTGCCTCTGTGATATAGCACTTAAGGACATAACATCGGCTTGGCAGGGGTGAAGGATTCGAAGGGGGAGGAAATGAAAATAGGCTTATGGTACATTAAGAAATTTTATTTTACGAGTTCGCTGAAATAATAAAATATAGAAAAATCGAAAAATAATATGAAATCAATAAAAGTTGAAAAAATTATATATATATATATATATATATAATATATATATATATATATTATTATTATATAATAATATAGGGTAACACCACAGACTTCATATATATATTAATGACGTTAGAAGTATATAAGAATTTGTAAATACTTTTTATTTATTCTATTATTATTCCTATGATTTGAAACATAAATCATGAGAATATAATATTTATAAACTAAATATAATACTTTTTTAAATAATCCTAAGATGTGAATGAGAGATTTCTGCTCTGAAAACTTTATTAAAATATATATATGCAGGATTTATAAAAATTCTTATCCATTAAAGGTTTTATTTTATGTAGCTTTTATTTTGTGTTACGCACATTCATAATATAAATAAATACAGGCAATAGAGAAGCATAAATAAAAGAATACATTAATAGTACGTCAAAATAAAAAGTAAATAATATAAATGAATAAATAAATAAGTAAATAAATAAATTTAATAATTTAACTAATAATTTCACTCATTTGCTAAATCGCATTCGTCAAATATTTTTTTGATTTATTTGAATCAAATTTTTCTAAATCAAAATCTTAGAAAAAAAAATTTAAAATTAATTTCAAAAATGATGATTTAGATTTCTTTTAAAATTGGGGTTAAATAATATAATAATGAATAGTAAAACACTGTTATCTAAACATATTGTCTTGAAAAGTACAACAGTGTCATGTAACGAAAAATGAAGAAGTATTGTTTTGATGCCTTTTTTTTAGTAATCAGTTATAGCTTAATTAAAAGGGTGACTAGTTACTTTAGTAGCACACGCACTTACACTTACGTACTTTTGCATCCTTTCCTTGAATAGGGCTCTGCCCGAGTGGTGTGTTAATGAGTTAAAGGAGAAAAAATATCATCAGCATTATGTGAGGCTTCAAGAATGATATACAAAAATGCGTCACCTTTATATAATTTACAAGCAGGGAGGAGTTGGCTGGCTATGTATGACACGAATACGACCGAATAGAAAATTTTACTCTTATGTTTCTCTGTCAGTGAGTTTTAAATCTTAATTAAAATTTTGTCTCAAAAAGTGAGGTAGGGCACTCTCTCTCTCCTCTCTTCTCAGATCTCTCTCTCTCTCTCCTCTCTCTCTCTCTCATCTCGTCTCTCTCTCTCTCTCTCTCTCTCTCCTCCTCCCTGCTCTCTTCTCTCTTCTCTCTCTCTCACTCTCTCTCTCTCTCTACTATATATATATAGATGAGTGAGTATCTATAGTGTAACTAAACATAGTGAGTGATCAATGAATATATATATATATATATATATATATATATATATATTATATATATATCATGTATATAATATATGATATGAAAGTCCGACTGTATTAATCTTTAAAATATTTTTATTACTTAAATGTCTCACTTATAGGAAGACCATTAAAAAAAAAAATATTTATTATTGCTATTAGTAATCATTTGTGAAACGTATCTCTTAAATTATCAAATGGACGATTTCCGTTTCATCTTGTTCAGCTTAGACTAATTACAAAATGTTTCAACAATATTTTTAATGTTTAAAATTATTGTTAAAAATAGTTTTATTGAAGTGAGGGATGTGAAATGCAGGGAGTACAGATAACAATTTTAAATCTCATTACACAAACAAAATTACTAGATAATAAAGTTAATTACATGCTTAGATAATTCTTTATTTTTCTCCCACTAGAAACAGTTTAGTAGACTATCATAGTTAGGTGATCCGTATTAAATTTGATTTCTCCGTTATATAATATTTCAATTCTGTAAGTTTGCAGTTTCGCAGTTAAATATTACTGCAATCAATATATCAAGCTGAGTTTAAAATTTATGATGAAAAATGGTTACAAGTGAAGAGTAATGGAAATAAGCAATACAAGGGCATATTTATTACCTGAAAATATATATATAATATAATATAATATATATATAGTATATTATATTATATACTGATATATATATATAGTATATAGATATAATATATATATATATATATATATAATGATATTATTATATAACTATTATATATATACAAAATATTATATATTATATATGTATGTTAATATATATCATATATATATATATATAGTAAAAATATATATTTATATATAATTATATATATATTATAATATATATATTATATTATATAATATATAATATATATATATACATTTCTATATATAATATATTATGATATATATATATATATATGCAGAAATTGCTATACACACCAAAATAGATTGATCTTTAAAATTAATTTTTTCTCCCAAGTAATACGAGTGAATTGATTTCTTAAGTTTAAATATAATTTCATAACAATCATGAGGGAAATAAGGGTAGAGGCTTCAATTGTATTAATAGGTTAAAATAAATGGTTTGTGTTAGAAATGGGAGAATATATTATGCATACAAGTATATTTCAAACTGTAAAAATTCTATAA
>JABUQX010054106.1:0-15000 GCA_015478945.1 Trachelipus rathkii | reverse complement strand
ATATAATATATTTATAGTATATGTGTATATATAGTGTGTCGTGCGTGAATATAAAATAATCGCAACCCTAGAACAACACACTGATAGCTGATAGATAAAATAAACGTGTTAAAACATAAAATCTTTTACTTTACAGTGTTCAAAAGCTCACCTAATTCATTTGATTTTTAAGTATTTACAAACATGATTAAAGAATAGAATCCTTGAAACAATAAAGACAAATGCGTAAATATTATTATATTTTAATTTTAAACAGCAAAATGCATAAGTCCTAATTACCCAAAACATCAGAAAAATACAAAAGAATGTGCCTTACATATATAATATAATATTAGTGTTTTTTGTAATATTATTTATCTATATAACGTAAATATTCATATTTACCTAAATATTTTATTATAATTATGTTTTATTAAAAAAAAAGTTATATTTTAATTTTATCATATTATAAAAATTTTATTGTATGATTATTATGTGAATAAAAATAAAATAATTTAATACTTTGTATTTTTTAGCGTTTAGCAACCGATTGTAGGGAATCAGAATTATATACAAAGCATTATCTAAAAAGTTAGTTTCTCTATCTTTATTATTTCTATATTATATATAATTATATATACGTGGACACATTATAAGTAAAATAGGGGAGTGCCATTAAGTATCGTAGAATATATAGTTTGTTCTCTGAATTATGTGCTCACAATAAGTTTGGATCAGTTGAATTTACCTTATAATTATCGGTGTAATATAATAAAAACCTATAACTTTTAAATTTATACATTCATTATTTTAGATTATAAAAGTTGGTAATAATATATATATATAATATATACTGAATATATTCCTTACAAATGTTATCATAATTAATCTTACAAGATGATAAACACATCACTCACGGCAGAGCCCCTATTCGATGCTAGTAATATAAAGATAAGTATTATTGTTCACATCTAGTCTCTGAAAAACACACCCAAACTTCTACTAACATTATCCGTTGATAAAAAGTGTTATTGACAGTTCATTCCATGGGATCACACCCTTAGTATATATATAGATTACTCTTTCAAAATCACCACACTCATGATCGAAGATTTTACTATTGCCTTTGTAAAATGAAAATGTGTACTTTAAGATATTCACAAAATAATAATCCTGCGTTACAAAATTTACTAAATGAGTTTATCCTTCAATTGTAAATTGATTCCGATTAGAGAAGAGAGAGTATTCTGCATTAAAAGTACAAAATATTAGAGAAAAAATAATATATATACACGAGAAGGTTATTTTATTCCATTTTGAGCATTCGAAAAACATTAATATTATCGAGATCAGCTGTAAAATTAATTAATTATAAAACTTATCTATAATATATCTTTTTTTATTATACAACAGAAAACTCTGATTTTTTATTTTCAGAGAAGTGAGATTATGCGAATAATAAAAATATAATAAATTTTCATTGAAAAATTCCTCAAATCTTAAAATATGAAATTTTATATTTATATAATTGAACAAAAATTCTTGTATTAATAAGAATTCACAAAACATGTACGAGTGCATTAAGTATAATATACAAGTATGATTTTATTGATAAAGAAAAAATGATATGTATTTATAAAATATAATATAAATTGTAGATGGTAAAATTGTTTAACTATTGTTTCTACTATCATATTCAAATAAATACTTTTAGATTTTATCTTATACTAAATATAGTAGGGTACAGTATTCTATAGATAACATCAATGATACTTTGAATAAAAGTACATTTTCAACATTTGATATTCACGTATCGATTATTTTTCATCAATACATCTAAAATATATAATTTCAACCTGGTTATCACTATCACACACTCGTAGAAGTTTATCACACTTTTTAATGTCGCCTCTTTTCAAGAGTTAGTTTGGAGTTCAAAATAATTATTCTGATGATGTGCATAAACAATTTTAATATTCTAGCTGGATTGAAGAGCCTACATATTCAATCTTGCAGAGTTTTTTTATTACGTTTTAATTTTAATTATATTTATTTTATTATATTTTATTATTTTAATGATTAAGATTATGATTTATCGAAATATTTATTATACTGTATATTATAGTAAATTATTTATATATCTGATTATTATACTATTATTTATTAATATAATATTTTAATTTATGGTTGCATCTATAATGAACCACACAAATATTAAACTCTAAATCCATTTTCTATTTCACTGGTGATAGACTTCATAGCAATTTGAAATATAATATTTAATATTTACTAATTTTATTTTTATTATTCACTTTATTATAATTATTATTTATTCAGATTGATGATTACTCGGATGTAGAAACATTAGGATATTATATATTACTTAGACATTAATTATTATCATTTCAAAATATCTAATACATATATGGAAAGTTATCAAACTTTCAAGCTTATTTGCAAGGAATTTAGGGAATAGAAAAATATATTGTTAATTAAAATTTATTTTAAATATTTTATCAAAGTGTTAATGGTATTGTTATATAGTACAATATATAATATCCATAAATGTATATACTATAAGATATATTAAACAGATAATTTAAACTAATATATTAAGAAGTTCTTAAATTATAACTAAGTATAAAAATCAATTTAATATTAATATTGTTATAATATATTAATCTATAATATTAATTATATTTATAATATTAAATATATATATTATATAATATATTATTTAATATTATTATTAAAAATATTAATATAAATATTATATATTTTATAATAATTATAATTATATTAATATTTTATTTACATACTAATTATTATATTAAATATTTTTTTAAATTTTATTTTACCATATATATTATAATTAATTTTGATTTTATAATATATTATATATATTATATTAAATTTATTAATTATATTATTATATATTAATTATTATAATATATAATTATATATTATTATTAATATATAAATATTATTATTTAAGTCAGGTATAGTCTTCATTAGAGTCAATATATTCATTTGTGAGGAAATTATAGTCAAAATATGAGTTAATTTTAAATATTAATATTTAGATTAATTATGTATAATCTATATTTTTATGTTATATTATTATATATATATTAATATATAAGTTATTTTTATATAAATATTATTTTAAAAATATTAATATTAATTTTAATATTTAATATTATTTAAAAATAAAAATCTAATTTAATAATTTATCAAATATATATTATATAATATTATATTATTATAATTAATATCATGAAAAAATTACATGTTAATTATTAATTAATTATAATTATTTCTTTAATTATTTAAATTATTATTATTATTATTAATTTATTATATATTATTATTATATTATTATAATAATATATATTATAAGATATATATTTAATATACTTATTTACCAACTTTGTTTACTTTGCTTTTATTATTATTTAATTATTATTAATTAATAATTATTTATATATATATAATATTTAATAATAAATTAATTATATTATTAATTATTATAATTATAATATTTATATTTATTATTATTATTATTTATTTCCTAATAAGGAGGTTAAATACTGTGTTAGGCTTAGAACAGAGATGTATATTTATTTGTAAGTCTGTGATTAAAAATTAAAGATTATATTCTCTTATTTCCCAAGCTTATAAATAATCAATTAAGTATATGTACACTTATTTATCCAGTATAATCCTAACTATATAATTAATATATATATATAATATTATATTATATATATTAATATATATATAGTATATATATATAGATATTAAAATTAATATTATAATGTACTATTTTCTCGATAAATTTTTTTAAATATAATTCTTATATATGTTTTTAGAATTAAAAAGCAAGTGAACAAACGAATTTGAATCTTTTCTGCATCATAAATCATCTATTATATTTTTATTTCATCACATGATGAGGCACTGATAGCTTCGTTTATAAAATTATCTTTTATCTTATTAGAGTAATATAAATATACTAAAGAATGACAGGCGTTCCTTCCAACGATTTCTATAGTGAGCAGCTTTTTAATGACTGATTATTAAGCACATAGAAAAAACTTATTATATGCTATCACTATTGTAAGCAGATGATTTTTCTACGCTTATAGTGAGGTAAGTGCTGTATGCATTACAAAAGAGTAACTTTATATATATAGAAATACCTGAAAAAATATAGTTTCTGATGAGATAGTTGTGTCTACGCATAGTCATTCTCTACACTATATAAGTCTATTTTTATTCATAATAATAGATTCTAATCTTTATCTCCTCGAGATATAGAGCAGCTTTACTGTTTTCTTCTATTCTATATATTGCACACTATAATTTGAATCGTTCGTTTTTCACTGAAGAAACACAATTATTTGATGTTTACAGAATTAGTAGATCTCTAACGTGATGCGAGATTTTTCATACGTATTTTCATTAAGAGATATCACAGAATAATCAGGTAAGAAAGAATGCTTATTTTTCGGAAATATTTTTTTTGCATATTTATTCTAAGAAGACGGAATCTTGCATGAGTGCCAAGAGAGATAATATCTTCTTAAAATGCAATGGATCAAGACTTATATTATATTCTATGTACAATTCTCTCATTGTGCGAGTAGTTAAATATAATCATAAGGTACAGCATATATACACTTCAGATTCCAATACTCATAAAAGAATGACAAGACACTATATAAGATGAGTAACATATAGTAGAATACTGTTAATCATTAATATTATTGGAAAGGCTAAAAGTTTGCTGAGATTTTCGTTTCAATAAACACAGAATATCCAATCGACATCCTAAATGAATGTTCTAGAAAGTGAATTTGCTTTATAGGACGAAGGACAGTATTACTCCTCACGAGTCTACTAAGCCATCTTCCAGCTGTCATCATATCATTACATTTATCTAATGAGAGGTATAAAAGTATGAAAAGTCATGTTTTCAGTCACGCACTAAAGAGATGGACCTACTTATCGACAATAAAATGACACTTACTATTATTCTATCTATTATATTAGATGAGCATGCACATCAAAACTTCAGTACTTTAGAATTTTTCATGAAGCGCGATAGTTAACAACTTCGAGCAAGTTACTTTCGATTATGGTTATCATAAAGATATGTCACTGTTAAGATAAAAGGTAATATAAAGTACATTAAAATAGATATTCATCTGATCTTAGATATATTTATTCTTGGAACGGTCGCATGGCATCATTATAGAGAATGACCTAAATATGTTTTAGTCATTAATTACATTTTCAGTTATGTCATTAGATGTGCTTATTTATCAAACATCTATATTGCAGCAAACTTGATGAACTTCTTTAATAAATGGATATTTACGAGTATATAGAATTCGAATTTACCACCTCACTCCACTGAGTTTGCTAGTATTATTAGGAGTATTCATGTAAATTCTATCATGATGCACTGGATATTTTATAAGATATGACAGCTAGTTGCACGCCTGGCTGACTTTTTATATAGAGAGAATGGGTGCAAACTCCTTGTATACGTATCGCTATAGAAAAATTTATTCAAATGGCAGAATAAAATTAGCGACTAATAAATACGACTCTGCCCTTAGCACACACGGCAAGCGAGTCAAGTTACCAAACTATATGGTGTATATAATAGTGTTTTCTATGAGGTGCATTGAATAGACTATACATAGTGTTTTGCCTTGACAAGTCACCAGTATTTAGCTACACAAAATAAAATATTAATAATTATACAATGCTCGTATGATATCAACAAATAGGAGTTCAACCAAGATATGTAATGGTTCAAAAAGTTCTATAATAACATGGGATTAACAACGTACCTTTTGAGGAAAGATGATTCGGGCATATTCCTGTGACTTACGGTCTTTCACCGCAACGTCAGATATAAAGCTCTATAAAATAAAATTAGCGCGTATCTCACTTCCTATAATGTGTAAGAACCCGAGCAAGGCAGAGTCATAGAACACCACCTATTCTAGGTGACATAATACAATCATAGTAAGAAATGGCTAGTTAATCATCAAAAAACTTATCTGGCTTAATTTCATCGGACCGGATAGAATTATATATATGTTTGAAAGTCAATCTGTTTACTTATGTGTAGAGATAGAGTATTCCTTTATTCTCACATGAGCATGAACTACTAAAAGGTGTGAGTAAAGTGTCAGTATATTTACTCGAATAATTATATTACAGGAACCAGTAAATACCTATCCCATTCATTTCTTACAATATCTCTTTTTACTATAATTCTCAATGATTTTATTTATTAATACAATCTTATCACAAAGAGTGAAAAAACATATTAACTACTATATATAATTTAATTATTCCATCTTATTGCATGTTATACTGAATTCATTTAATATTTCAATTATCTATGTCCACGGAAATATATTATATCTCATTTGAGTGTTTTAGCCAGAGACACAAGTAAGAATCAATAAAGTAACGTTGAATATTTCTGCTAATTTCTAGTAACTCATTTCTAATTATAATATCCTTTCTTTGTATCTTTTTGCTTGCTCGTTTATTTGTTCCAAAACGGTCAAGGACTCTTTATTCTTCTTTAACTTATATATGATCTTATATATAATTAATATTTTCATTATTTGGAATTATTATTATCTCATTTCGAACTTAGAGTGAGATTATTATTGATTTATATACCTAAAGCATATTAGAACATTTATTATTTATTTACCTAGTACTTTACAACCCTTCATTTGCACCATTATTTATATAATTTTATTACCTTTATGTTTCCTTATTTATATAATAGTAGAGTTTAACATTGCCATACTAATATATGCTAACTGATATTATTTTATTGCATTATTACTATCCACATAGCCACACTAAATATATCACTTTTCGTACTCCATGAGTTCACGTATATATATAAGCATTCTTTAGTATCTATTTTTAACATATAATATTGATATATATGTGGGTACAGTTTTTGGAAGTTTGTTCTCCCTTTCTAGCAAACTTAATCTTTTTCACTCTTCATGTATTACTTTTTTGAAGTTTTGAATTTCATTCTAATTTTAGAGAAAGTCTATTAATTAAATGTTTCACTTAATTTATTTATTTATATCGAGTTTATTCAATATTCACTCCTAGTAATTCGAATTATTTATATTATTTCAACATATTATTTATACATATATACCTAAATTATTGCATATAATTATTAAAAGCATTTATGTATAATTTTCCATTTAAATTTTTATATATTTATCATTTTAATTATTATTATTATTTAATTAATTATTAATTATTATTATTATTATTATTAATATTATATATATAATATATAATATATTTATAATTTAATTATTATATTATATTAATTATATTATATTTATAAATAATATTATATTATATATATATATATATTATTATATTTATTTAATATTATTATAATTATTATATTATTTTTATCATATTATTTATCATTATTATTTTCATTATTATTTTCATTATTATTATTTCTATTAATATTTTCTATTTATATTATATATATATAATTAATTATAATATATTTTAGTCGACAATGCAAAGATAATTATATGTGATTGTAATTTATATTATTTACATATTATTATATTTATATTATCTCTACATTCTACTCTATGCAATATATTTCTATAACTGATGTGATTTATAATATTTCAAATTGTCCATTATTAATCAAATCATATAGTCTATTGATAAGATAATTTTTAATGTATAATTTTAATGAAATTTTAATATTAGAATATGAATCCTAATTATATTCCACAACGGGAGTGTTATAAAACTAACAAAGTAATCAATATTCTGTATTTAATTTCACACACAACATATACAAAAGTACACTATCTGTTACTTCACCACTTTTACTCTTCTTATTTGGAATAACCAAAGATATATGCAAAAGGCGGGTATATATAATAAGACAATTACCAACAGAATCTCCATTTCACCAAGTTCAAAGATACACATCGGCACTAAATTACATAACATAAAAATGAAATACTTACTGCTCTGCGACCAGAGAGCAAATATACTATTCAAGTAGCACCTAGATGTCTTAATAAAATATTCTTATTGATTTGAACTCCTCCACATTTGTATTAAAATATTTGAGTTTTATTTGTTTTTCAATAGTGAAAGAACTAGGATAATAGTCATCGAGACTTGACAAAAATATGCGTGTATTCTGACAGATTATTGCACTTAATGAATTTAGAAATATAGTATGTTCTGCCATTTTTAATTATATTATGTAAAAAATACCATTATATTTTAAACATTAGATCACGGTATAAGAGCTCTAACTACAAATAAGCATATTGAGAGACATATATTAATTGTCGATCTCAGTTGTATTTATCTATACTGAGTATATGTATAGATTAAATTAATTATATTATTGCTATTCAAATATTATTCATATTCATTACTTTTTGCGTAGAATATGAAAATTTAAATTGGGATGTAATTTAGACAATTTATATTTTAAAAGAATGAGAGAATTGACGCTACTGAGTCGCAGTGGCATATATTCAAAGTTACCTAGCTTTGAGAAATAGACACATTTCTGACTATTATTTTGATCATATAGTGAAGTAAATAACAGTATTGCCACAGATCACTACTATTAAAAAAGGAATCGAGTAGAAATTTAAGTCGGCGACGGATTAAAACAGGTAAAGCCTTTCGAACGAAATTATATAATATATATATATAATATTAATATATATATATTAATTTAATATATATATTATATTATTATATAGATATTATATATATATATATATTAATATATATATATATATATAATAATATTTATTATATATAATATATATTATATAATATTATATATCATATATTATATATATATATATATATATAATATATATATATATATATAATTAATATATATTAATATTAATATATAATAAAATATATATATAGATATATAATATATTATATATATAATATATATATATATATATGATTATATACTCAGTATATATAGATAAATATATTATCAATAATATCAATATATTAATAATATATATCTACTTTGATATTGCATTATATTCTACCATCATCTTCACTTATTACTATAAACCATTTCATCATAATTCTTAAACTCCGCTTGATATTTAGATAGATTAATTTAACTGCCAAAAGGGGCAAACTATAATTGAAATATTTATATTAGATCATTGAAACCTATGATAGGCTTAACTAAACGTGTTTCTAGTGGGGAGAAAAATAAAAGTATATTAAATTAGTGAGCTATTGTTATATAATTATATATTATCAGTTTAAATTTGATGATAGAGTGAGTGTAAACTTAGATTTTAAAATTTGTTTTGTGCTCTTACATTATGTTCTACATATATTTTTAATATCACAATAAAAAAAAAATATTATATATATAAAACATAATTATTATCAAAACAATTAAAAAATCTAATATTGAAAACTTTATTATATATTAGTAAGTAAAATTAAGTTATAAGCCTGAATATGGCAAAAAATCTGCTTAAAAGTGCCTTTAGCAATAAAACTTTACAACAATATTCAGTTATTGAAAAACTGATAAAACTAAAATTAAATAATAATTTTTATGATTGGGTTAGTAATAGACTATATTAATGTATAATAAATATAAAATTTAAAAAGATTAAATAAAACTGTTTATTATATTCATAATATAATATATATAATATAATATATTATAATATTATATATATATATATTAGAAATATATATTAAATATATATATATATTATAATATTAATATATATATATATATTATATATATATTATATATAATATAATATATATATAATATAATTATATATATATATAATATATATATATATATATATATATATATTTATAAATATATATATAATATATATATAATATATATATATTAATTATATATATATGTATATTAAAATATAATATATTATATATATTAGATTTTAATAATTATTTTTGATGATTCATCATAAGGTCAAGTATAGTCACGTCGTATCCTAATACTCTTGACCTACAACTCAATATAAAATCGCCACTGAATAAATATATATTAAATATATATTATATATATATATATATATATAGTATATATATAATATATATAAATATATATATATATATATATATATTATATATATATATATATAATTAATATATATTATATATATATTATATAAATATTATATATATATATATTATATATAATATGAATAAAATAAATTTATTATTATAATCTTATTAAAAATATTTTATTACATTAAATGATCCTAATATATATATATATAAGATCACTATAAAAGGATAAAAATATTTATTATGCTATTAGTAATCATTTATGAGAAAACGTATACTCTATAAATTATACAAATGTATATTTATATGTTTTTCTATATTTTTCAGGCCTTATAGGTACACTAATCCTAACAAAAGTTTATCATAAAATAAATTTTTTAAATGTTTAAAAATTTGATTTATTAAATTTTTTAATGAAGTGATTAAATAGTTTGACACAATGCAGGAGTAACTAATAATATAACATAATAGATGAGAGATGACGTAGTATGACAACCTACGAGACATAAAGATGCAACAGAATAAAAATGTAAATTAATAACATGCGTGAAGAATAAAATTCTTAAGGAATATTGTTATGATATTTTCTTTTTTTTTGATTTGGAGACCGAGACTAGAGAGAGAAAGCAGAGATGTTTCACTTACACAGATTCATAGGCTTTTGGGGAGACAATAGACTAATGTATAAATTATTATGAGTTTTTTCAAACTCTCTACATATAACTGGAACATGTGCGAGTAAGTTTGCACTTTTTCGCAAGTTAATTTACTCTATTTCAATAAGATATAATCACTCTCAGTATGTATGGTCTGATCATGAGTCGAATATTTGTCTACAAGTTGATATCAGAGTACAAAGTAACGTGCCAACTCTCCACACCATGCAACATCAAGCGTGTAAAATATATTTAACCCTAGTAGAGAGAGTGAGTTTCCAAGGATCACGCTCAAATCCTTATATTCACCAAACACTTATCACAGAAAATTAATAATATATAGGTATATATTGTATAATGTATACCTACCACAAAATACTCACCACTTCAATAGAAATATCAATAGTTATATTTATAGAATGAAATAATAAATTAATATCACAGCATACATAATAAATTCCTCTTATATAATACGAGTATAAAGTAATCAGTAAGAACTACAGAACCAAATTCGTATAAAATCACATTATTATATACTAGGATACAAAATGGCCATCAATCAAATGGAATAGCTGTTTCACCTCACAAAATTCTTATATCACATTACTTTACCCCTGTTAGATAAGAGAATCAAATATCTATATTTAGCAGTTTTACTTATTAGAAACAATATAGAAGTCCACACTCACTACTCATATTAAATAACACTATTCCTATATGTCTAACTTATCACTAGACATTATGATGACATTCATTTCTATCCTACATAAATCAAATAATTATTTATACTATCATAGATGACCAAGCCACACACAAATTAAATGCAATTCGACTCTGATCTTTTCTATCGTCCGATATAAGCTCTTACTTCTATTTTGTCTAAAAATCTTCGATATTAACTATCCTATATAATTATAAACTCTCATTTTCTGGTAATATTCATAAGTTAATGCATGAATAGTATTCACTCTCACTTCAAAATCGTATTAGATTGATATCTCATTGGACTAATTAAACTGCTCAATTGATGTGTTCTTCACCAAAAACAAATGATGGTAACATACATATATGTGAATACTACAGCCTGCACATAATATATACAAATTGTCATATTACTGATCTATATAATGGAACATATATGGATAAGAGTACCCGCGTAAATTATTGTATTGTTAGGGATGGGCAAATTAGACACAATTGCTGTATGTTTAGTCATATGTAGCCGGGAAGATATTTTTAATGTGAGGCAAGACGAGAGAATAGTCTCGACTATCTGTTGTATAAAATTTTTTATTCCTCACCATCTGTAAAAAATACTTACTTTAAAATCTAATTATTGTTTAGTAATAAATGTGTAGTGTACTAGGCTTTCAAATTCAGATCGATTCCAGCTCAAAAGCAATTAGTTATGCTGGAGGGGATGGTCTTGAAAGTTCTTTATATTAACTGTTTCACTCTGTAGGTATGTATGCAAGGTGTTCCGAATTAGATTTGTCCGAAACTTATAGTGCTCACAAAATCGATATTCTATTTTGATACTTTCTATTCTCATCGACACGAATTATTTTGGTTCTATCTTAGACTATTGAGCACCTATAAAATCTACGTAAGGATATCAAGATATCCACTTATGCAATGTAAATAACCCTCCAGTAGCACAACTATATTTCACTTGCCACAAAATAATTTTAATAATAACATACACTAATAATAACAATAACATTTATTATGAAATATCAACTATTATATGATTCTAAATTAACAATTAGCCAAATATCTGAGAGATGAGATATAATAATATAATAATAATATAATTATAATCACCTGTAAAGTCTCACATAAACAGCCCTCCGTGAATTACTAATATATTTTAATATAAATCAAAAAGCTTTTACACCCCAGTCATTTAACCTAATGCATCTCATAATCGAACGAATTATCTGTCGTACACCAACTAGTGAACAACTAATAAACATTCATACGTGATGAGCATTAAAACAAATAAAATTTATATTGGAAACACATCTAACTATACAAAAATGGTTTGGTAAAGATATAGGTCTCAAAAAACTGGTAGAGTTTTACCTTCCAACTGAGTAATATTCGACCAATAATAATAAATGAAAATAAAATTCACAACTCCATGTATTATATACTGTTGATCACAATTTAAGAGGGAACTCTCGCGTCCCCCCTTCATTTGGAACAAGGTTGAATAGATCTAATATCTACAATCAATTTAAACTAGTCCCCTGCTATTTAATCAAATATACCCAATTGATCTCTGATCATCAGCACGAGTGAACGTAGTTGAAGTATAAAGAGTCACGAATATCTCTTTCAAATTATAAGGTAACACACAGTCATTAATTAAACTGAGTGGTGTGGTTTGATAGAATCTCAACATATATTTCCATCTACCAATATTGCAGATCCATCCTCGCAACATAAAGGGTGACTCTTACATTTCACTAATATAATAGAACTTTGTGAAATATAAATATAAAATGCTGATAACTAATATATTAACTAAGTTTTATGAATGATAATACCTTATATTAATATTAAAAATTAAGTCTACTAGTATATTACATAAATGCAAACTCACTACACCATAATCATATAATAATAATAATAATATTTTAAGATAATTTAAATAATTTAAACTATAATTTAAAAAATTTATAAATTAAATATATAATGATAATTAATAAATAATATAATATAAAATAAATAATATAAAATAAAATATAAATAAAATATAATAATTAATATATTTAAATATTAAATAATATATATAAATGAATTAATTATATAATTAGTAAATTAGATAATTAATAAATTATAATTAATATATATATTATAAATAATAATAATAAAATATAATAATTAAATAATAATAATATTAAATAATAATTAAAATAATCTTATCTTGTCAAATACATTCATTTCACAACATTATTTAATAGTAATAAGATTCCTTTCAACTAGAATTTTTAAAAATATATTACAATAAGTTATTTTGAAATATATTCCTATTTTACTGTAATGTATTGTTAAAATACAGAATGTTATTCTATCTGATATAATGTGACATTGGTACAGGGCGAGTAGTAGGTACATATAAATATATATATACGTATTTAGATAATATTATACTTTGAAAAATAACATAAATATATTATTATTATATTTTAAAAGAAAGAAAAAACCATCCTATTTACAGAATATAAATAAAATTTATTAATTAAATCTATGTTATTTTAACTACTCACCACAATTTACAATTTAAAATAAATTAAATTTCAGTCGGTTAGGAAATAATTATATTGGAATCATGTGATTGTGATTAACATTCTACTTTTATACACTAGATTACAATGCAATCATAACCTAATATCACATCATATATTCTTTTACTTATATATTAATAATTGTATATTGGAATAATTAATTTATTATTTTTACAGTATCTTTTAACTTTAAAATAATTTTTTATTTATTATGTGTTCAGAAAAGTACAGCAAATCATTTAAATTTAAATCTTTACTAGTTAGTCGTAAAAACGAATATGTCACGATAAAGTTAATTAACCTAGGTTATTTTAGTCTTGATACTTGCGTAATTGAATAGAATAGTAAAGTATTAAATCTATTGTCCATTATGGAATATACAGTAAAGCATTATTCATTAGTGAAGTATTGAATGCTGTAGCGTAGAAGTATATGATACATCTAAATCACTTATTATACTGAATCAATTATCATTTAGGGAATTTAACATATGGATATTTACTGTGGTTTATTTGATAAAACGAAAATCACATGAGTCAAATTTCAGCTTATTCATTAATAGTTAATGATTCTTTCTTATTTAGTATCTAATATATTCTTTATAGAGTAATGAATTCAGATGATAGTAACTGACATTCACAAGTAAGTAAGAAATTTAAGAAAAGTCTACAATATAGAAGTAGTTCTAAACATTGACCAAATATTAAATAAAAAAAATATCGAAAAGCAGGCGTTCTATGTTTTTTATGTAATTTTAGAGAAGAAAACTTCTAACCGTATATCTATTGAAACTTATGTAATGTGAAACACTACCCTTAGAAGCAAATAAAGTGTACTCTAACTGACTTATAAATAAAAGCACTTAATAGTAAAATACATCACTAAAATATTCGATCAAAATTTTG
>JABUQX010054105.1:42500-52500 GCA_015478945.1 Trachelipus rathkii | reverse complement strand
CGGGATGCTGGCCTATATATGATATTATATATAATATATATATATATATATATATAATATATATATATAGTTATTTATATATATATATATATATATAATATATATATATATAAATATGTTTATATATATATAAAATAAGATAGTATATATACCTATATAATAATTATATATATATATTATATATATCAGTGGCGACATTAGCTAATCAATGTTGCTTGGGCTCGGACAAATTCCCGAGATAAAACCAATAGCAGAGATGTACATAATTATACCGTACGGTTCTCTCTATTCACGTGCAGTAAAATACAAAATATAACGCATCATGTTATTAATTCTATTTCAATATAATTTTTCTTTAAGAATGTTTAAGGCTATTTTGACAACACAATAATAATGAATTTAAAGTTCACTCCGCTGTAAAAAAGAAAAAAAAAATTACACAACACACACACACACACACCACACACACACACACACACACACACACACACACACACACACACACACACACACACACACACACACACACACACACACACACACACACACACACACACACACACACACACACACACACACTAAAAATTAAATCTCACACACTTCAGAGAATGAAGCATAAATACTTTAATTCTTACTATTTTTCTGCACAGAATTTTAATTCAATGATGTCTAGTAAGTATTATTAAAAGTAGTTAATTGAGTTTATAAAAATCTCCTCCAAAATTTCATTCTCACTTAAATAATTTATGAATATTAAAGAAATCTCAAAATATCAGGACATCATTTAAATAAATATTTCATGTTTCGGCTCAACTACTACACGTAACTACCACTCAAATACTATTTTATTTATATTATAAAAAAAAACTTTCAAAATATATAAAGAAACTACTACTTCACCTTTCAATCTGAAGGCGTCTAAACTGATATTTAAACCATAGACAGCTTTTGATACATAAAAGGGTCACCATTCTAAACCTGTAGCCGATGAGATGATGGAAAGATTGCATTTTTTGTGCACTCGGCGATAGCTGCGCCTCTACTAACGCAGAATGAGAATCGGATTACATATCAGAATTAACCTTCTAGCCTCTATACAAAAAAGATTACAGCTTTATAATATATATATATATATATATATTTATATATTATATATATATATATATATATTATATATATATATATATAAATAATATATATAATATATATTAATATAATATATATACAGCTATATATATATAATATATTATATAATTATATTATATATATTACACGGGCCACCACTGACGGGTTAGGCCCTTTTCAAGGAGGGGATAAAGAAAAAAAAGGCAATAGGAAAGAAAAACCTATACCCCTTGAAAAAAAAGGCAATAGGAAAGAAAAACATAAACCCTTGTCTAACGCAATTTCTTAAGGTGGACGCAGACGTATGCTTTAAAGAGAAGAGAATTGAATACATCAGGAAAAACAGGTGAAGACAAAGGGTTCCACAAAACAGATGTGGCTGGAAAGAAGGAGGCACCATAAAGAATGAGCCTTGAGTCTCCAATATTCATACAATATTCATGTGAGAGTATTTCACCTCTTGTGTTACGAGGGCGATACAGTGGTGGAAGAATGTGAGAGGTCAATTCCTTCGAGCACAAGCCCTTGTAATACCTATAGAAAAGAGATAGGGCGCCAATGTCACGTAGCAGAGAAAGAGAGTCAAGGGAGTCAGAAAGTAGAGGACAGTTTAAAAGTCTCTTTGTCTTAGCCTAAACCCTATCCAAAAGATGTGTTTCACCGGAACCACCCCAAATTTTAGAACAGTACTCTATACAGGGGCGGATAAAACCCTTATATAACTGGGGTAACTGAGCAGAAGAAAAATATTCACGCAATCTGAACAGAATTCCCAGCTTCTTTGAGGGTGCCTTAGCAACCGGAAGTGATTATGGGGTCTCAAAAGATATTTATCCGTTAATTTATGGTTTTCAGGTCCAAGAATTTGTTTAATTGTTGTTCACAAGGTGAAGACGTTAGATCTTCGAAGTTGAAGGTATATATATATATATATATAATATAATATATATATATATATATTATAGTATATATATATATATATATATATAATATATATATATATATATAGATTAAATTTATATATTATATTTATATTTATTATATATATATATATATATTTCTCTCAAACCTTTCTCACCAAGCGCTGAGATTAGGGCACAGCCCTGTCCTCTGCAAAGCCCCTCCATGCGGATCTGTCTCGGTAGAATCCTTCCTCTTCCACCTCGGCAATAGATCTTCCTCGCTTCACCATCGACGCTGCAACACCATCCCTCCATCTTCTTCTTGGTCTCCCAACAGGTCTTCTTTCTTCTGGCTGCCAGTCGTAGAATCTCGCAGGTTATCTCTCCTCATTCATTCTTCGGACATGACCATACCACCTCAGCTGTTGTCTCTCTATCAACCAATCAATGGGCTCTATTCCAAGCTCGCGCCTAATTTCCGAATTTCTTCTTCGCTCCCTTCTCGTCACTCCCACTATCAGTCTCAGCACTCTCATTTCTGCTGCCACAACCTTGCTTTTTGTTCTGGTGGTAAGGGTCCAAGCTTCCGACCCATATACGAGAGTAGGTCTTAGTTTTGTCGTATATATCAAAACCTTAACATCCTGTTTTTCAGCAATCCATACAGCTGTCCCACACTCCTCGAAAACCTGTTTATTCTCTCCTCAATCTCTCCAGCCATTTCTCCATCCACGTTTACAGTAACACCCAGGTACTTAAATTTTTCCACTTCCTTCAACCTTTCCCCCTCTATCACGATGTCAAGCACCTCTCTTTCTCTAGAGATCTTCATCACCTCCGTCTTTTCCTTATTTATTTTTAATCCTTCTCTATGCAATATGTCTCCCCACCTATCCAACGCTCTCTGCAGAGTCGCTCTGTCACTTGTCACCACTGCTATGTCATCTGCATATGCCATAGCAATTCCAACATCCTCCTCCAAACCAACCTCTCGGATACACCCATCCATATATATATGATAAACAGCAGAGGAGACAACACTCCTCCCTGTCTCACTCCCGCTTGTACATGGAACCATTTTCCTAAGCCAAACGCTGTTCTGACGGCACTCTTACTAGTGACATAGAGACTACGTATCACTCTTATTAACTTGGGTTCAACCTCATAATACGGATTTCCAAGCGTTTCCCACAACTTCTCCCGCGGCACACTATCAAACGCTTTCTCTAGATCTATAAAAGCAGCATAGATGTCTCTATCCCACTCCCAACTCTTCTCAATCACCATCTTCAAGCTAAAGATCAAATCGGTGGTTCCTCTTCCCGGTCTAAAACCATATTGGGCCTCATTCAATTTATTCTCCACACTCGTTCTAAGTCTCCTCTCCAAAATCCTTTCATATATCTTCAAAGCATGGGGCAGAAGAGATATCCCCCTATAGTTGGAACACTCACCTCTGTCTCCCTTCTTAAATATTGGACATATTATTGCCTTCCCCCATTCCTCTGGTACCCTTTCCTCTCTCCAAAATCCGTTGAACAGTCTCCACATCCACTGCACCACCTCCTTCCCTCCCTTAAATATTTCAACAGGTAATCCGTCGATACCTGTACTCTTACCACTCTTCATACTGTTTATTGCGGTCTTCACTTCCTCCATTGATATTATCTGTTCATTATTTGGATTTTCCGCACCCGCTTGTTGTTCAACAGCGATATCAACCTGGTGTTGATCCTTTGATCTCCCCCTTTGTTTAATCCCCACATTTGAATTGTATAATTCCTAAAAAACTATCGCCATCTATCATTAACCTCCTCTGGTTCTATTTTCAATCTGCCTTCCTTATCTTTAACTAAGTGTCCTGCTGACGAGTCCAGGTTCACATCCCAGCAGTGTGAAAAGATTTAGGTAAGAGGATTCGTCAGCAGGACACTTAGTTAAAGATAAGGAAGGCAGATTGAAAATAGAACCAGAGGAGGTTAATGATAGATGGAGCGAGTATTTTTTCGAATTATACAATCCAAATATAGGGATCGAACGGCGGGGAAGAGCAGAGGATCAACACCAGGTTGATATCGCTGTTGAACAACAAGCGGGTGCGGAAAATCCAAATAATGAACAGATAATATCAATGGAGGAAGTGGAGACCGCAATAAACTGTATGAAGAATGGTAAGAGTACAGGTATCGACGGATTACCTGTTGAAATATTTAAGGGAGGGAAGGAGGTGGTGCAGTGGATGTGGAGACTGTTCAACGGATTTTGGAGAGAGGAAAGGGTACCAGAGGAATGGGGGAAGGCAATAATATGTCCAATATTTAAGAAGGGAGACAGAGGTGAGTGTTCCAACTATAGGGGGATATCTCTTCTGCCCCATGCTTTGAAGATATATGAAAGGATTTTGGAGAGGAGACTTAGAACGAGTGTGGAGAATAAATTGAATGAGGCCCAATATGGTTTTAGACCGGGAAGAGGAACCACCGATTTGATCTTTAGCTTGAAGATGGTGATTGAGAAGAGTTGGGAGTGGGATAGAGACATCTATGCTGCTTTTATAGATCTAGAGAAAGCGTTTGATAGTGTGCCGCGGGAGAAGTTGTGGGAAACGCTTGGAAATCCGTATTATGAGGTTGAACCCAAGTTAATAAGAGTGATACGTAGTCTCTATGTCACTAGTAAGAGTGCCGTCAGAACAGCGTTTGGCTTAGGAAAATGGTTCCATGTACAAGCGGGAGTGAGACAGGGAGGAGTGTTGTCTCCTCTGCTGTTTATCATATATATGGATGGGTGTATCCGAGAGGTTGGTTTGGAGGAGGATGTTGGAATTGCTATGGCATATGCAGATGACATAGCAGTGGTGACAAGTGACAGAGCGACTCTGCAGAGAGCGTTGGATAGGTGGGGAGACATATTGCATAGAGAAGGATTAAAAATAAATAAGGAAAAGACGGAGGTGATGAAGATCTCTAGAGAAAGAGAGGTGCTTGACATCGTGATAGAGGGGAAAAGGTTGAAGGAAGTGGAAAAATTTAAGTACCTGGGTGTTACTGTAAACGTGGATGGAGAAATGGCCGGAGAGATTGAAGAGAGAATAAACAGGTTTTCGAGGGGTGTGGGACAGCTGTATGGATTGCTGAAAAACAGGCATGTACCGAGGGATGTTAAGGTTTTGATATATACGACAATACTAAGACCTACTCTCGTATATGGGTCGGAAGCTTGGACCCTTACCACCAGAACAAAAAGCAAGGTTGTGGCAGCAGAAATGAGAGTACTGAGACTGATAGTGGGAGTGACGAGAAGGGAGCGAAGAAGAAATTCGGAAATTAGGCGCGAGCTTGGAATAGAGCCCATTGATTGGTTGATAGAGAGACAACAGCTAAGGTGGTATGGCCATGTCCGAAGAATGAATGAGGAGAGATACCCTGCGAGATTCTACGACTGGCAGCCAGAAGGAAGAAGACCTGCTGGGAGACCAAGAAGAAGATGGAGGGATGGTGTTGCAGCGTCGATGGTGAAGCGAGGAAGATCTATTGCCGAGGTGGAAGAGGAAGGATTCTACCGAGACAGATCCGCATGGAGGGACTTTGCAGAGAAAATGGCTGTGCCCTTAATCTCAGCGCTTGCGAGAAGTGAGAAATAATATATATATATATATATTATATATAAATATATATATTAATAATATATACTTAATATATATATATATATATATATATATAATATATATATATAATATTATATATATAATATATATAATATATATATATATATATACCTTCAAACTTCGAAGACTAACGTCTCACCTGTGAACAACATTAAACATTCTTGGACCGAAAATAAATAACGAAATATCTTTGAGACCCCATATCACTTCGGTTGCTAAGGCACCCTCAAAGAAGCTGGGAATTCTGTTCAGATTGCGTGAATATTTTTCTTCTGCTCAGTTACCCCAGTTATATAAGGGTTTTATCCGCCCCTGTATAGAGTACTGTTCTAAAATTTGGGGTGGTTCCGGTGAAACACATCTTTTGGATAGGGTTTAGGCTAAGACAAAGAGACTTTAAACTTCCTCTACTTTCTGACTCCCTTTGACTCTCTTCTGTGCTACGTGACATTGGCGCCCGTTATCTCTTTTCGTATAGGTATTACAAGGGCTTGTCTCGAAGGAAGACCTTTCTCACATTCTTCCCACCACTGTATCGCACCTTTCGTAACACAAAGAGGTGTAAATACTCTCACATGAAATATGTATGAATATTGGAGGACTCAAGGCTCTATTCTTTATGCGTGCTCCTGTCTTTCCAGCCACAAATCTGTTTTGTGGAACCCTTTTCTTCACCTGTTTTTCCCTGATGATTCAATTCCTTCTCTTGTTTAAAGCATACGTCTGCGTCCACCTTAGAAATTGCGTTAGACAAGGGTTATGTTTTTTCTTTCCTATTGCCTTTTTTTTCAAGGGGTATAGGTTTTTCTTTCCTATTGCCTTTTTTTTCTTTATCCCCTCCTTGAAAAGGGCCTAACCCGTCAGTGGTGGCACCGTGTAATATATATATATATATATATATATTATATATATATATATATAATATATATATATATATATATATATATTTTTTTTGTGTTATTATATATATATATAATATATATATATATATATATTATATATAATATATATTATATATATATATATATATTATAAGCTGTAATCTATTTTTGTATAAGGCTAGAGGTTAATTCTGTATGTAATCCGATTCTCAATTCTGCGTCTAGTGAGGCGAGCATCGCCGAGTGAAAAAAATGCAAATTTTCCATCATTCATCGGACTACCAGGTTTAGAATGGTGACCCTTTTATGTATCAAAGCTGTCTATTGAGTTGTAAATATCAGTTTAGGACGCTTCAGATGAAAGTGAAGTAGTAGTTTTCTTTATTATATTTTGAAAGTTATTTCTTTTTATATATAAATAAATAGTAGTTGAGTGGTAGTTAGTGTAGTAGTTGAGCGAAACATGAAATATTATTAATGATGTTCTGATATTTTGACATTTCTTTAATATTCATAAATATTTAAGTGAGAATGAAATTTGGAGATTTTTATAAACTCAATTAACTACTTTTAATAATAACTTACTAGAATCATTGAATTAAATTCTGTGCAGAAAAATAGTAGAATTAAAGTATTTATGCTTCATTCTCTGAAGTGTGTGAGATTTAATTTTTAGTGTGTGTGTGTGGTGTGTGTGTGTGTGTGTGTGTGATTGTGTGTGTGTGTGTGTGTGTGTGTGTGTTGTGTGTGTGTGTGTGTGTGTGTGTGTGTGTGTGTGTGTGTGTGTGTGTGTGTGTGTGTGTGTGTGTGTATTTTTTTTCCTTTTTTAACCAGCGGAGTGTACTTTAAATTCATTATATTTTATTTTTAAAAATTGCACTCAGATTAACTCTAAAGGAAAATGATATTGATGTAAAATTAAAAACATTTGATCTCCTAAATATGTAATTACGCACGTGCCTCCAAGAAAGCGTAATTATAATGCTTTCAATACACTGGTTGTCATGGCAACGTAAAAGAAACCTTATTCTTATTTTGTCTATTTTGAGGATTTTTCCACAAAGCCTCCTCTCGAAATTTGGCAAGAAATCCAATTTTTTTAAAAAATTAAATAAAAAAAAATTATTTAATATATATATATATATATATATATATATATATCGAGTTTTAGCCACAACATATTTTATAATTTAAATATATATATATATATATATATATAGGGCCAGCAGCCCGAAAGTCACATGCATGAACTTAAAAAACTTATAAACAGCTACAGAAAAAGAAATTGACATTTTTTGATTTAAGCAAAGGGCAATTTCATTCGATGAAACTTTTTTAAAAAAAAATTTATTTTTATTTTAATTATATTAATAACACCTTAAATATAGTATCATCTTAGGTCTGGCAGCGTACTCTCTCATCAACCTTCCATTCCTGCTAGTTAATACGAGGGAAGCAAGAGTTGCCCAAATAGTGTTTTGTTTTATTTGCTCTGAAGAAAATGTTATTTTTTTCTTTTTATTTTCCTTTTTAGGGGTTCGAGCGACAAGGAGGGACAAAGGGGGCGTTCGTCCCCCGGTAGTTTAGGCCGAGAAACCCCGACTCTGTCCATCTTTGTGTTTTACCCTTGGGATATCCTTTAGTTTAAAAAATGAAAAAAATTCAACATTTGGCACCATTGCGCCGCCCCCTCGAGTACTCGACTCCTTTTCGTATTCTCAAAAAACCGTAATTTTTCCAACATTTTTTAACAATTTTAAATTTTTAAAAAGCGTTATTTTTTTTATTTTATTTTTATTTCATGGTAGAAATGTCTCCTGATTAATAAAATGATATTTATTTTCGTGTAGCTGTTTATAGTTTTTTAGCTACATGCCTGGCCTTTCCGTCTGACCTATAATATATATATATAATATATATTAATATATATATATATATAATATATATATATAAACTATTATATAATATATATATATATATAATATACATGGCGTCGTCAGGGGGGCCAGGGGGGGAATGCTGCCCCCCCCTTAGAAGTGTTTACTCTTATAGAGTCTACCTGCGAATTTTTTGATCCAACGTCCCGTTCCGGATTATATATATATATAATATATATATATATATATTATATATATTATATATATATATATATATAATATATTATAAAATATATATATATAATATTATATATATATTATATATATTATATATTATATATATATATATTATATATAATATATATATATACACCACGAGTATGATTGGCGAAGGCTATTGCAATACGTCATTTTCTCATATTTCTTCTTTGCCGATACGGTCTCTCACTCATTTTATATGCACTTTAATTTGTAGATATGAAATGGTGTTTGTATTTTCTAATCTATGTTTTTTTTTTTAATGTTGATATGTATATATAAATTTCTAGATTTTGTGTTCAGCCAGATTCTCAATTCTTTATTAAGTGTTTAAGGTTCAAAATAGCATTGAAATTATCACTCCGTGACGCCACTCTATAAATTTCAACACCGCCTCAGTTGTAAAGTTATAGTTCAATCTCATCAGATCATGGATATTAGGAAATTCCTTGGTCACGTACGTTTTACTTTAAATATTAATAAAATTTGTGTATTTACTTCTTAAAAACAACATGATCTGGACTTGATTCCATATGAGCGTTAGCTTCATTGTTAAAAAAACTATTTTTAATACATACACAGAAAATTAGTGATTTCAAACATAGTTTACTATACTTTAAATTTTTTTCTGTTAACATCTTTGAATGCTAGTAAAATTATTAGCCTATTGGACCATATGTGCAGAGATCATATATTATAATATATATATATAATATATAATATTAATAAATATATATATATATATTATATATATATCATATTATATATATATATATATATATATATATATATATATAGTATATATATATATATATATATTGTGCCAGTAATTTGAAAAGGAAGAACTCGGATAAAATTGGAAATGGTAGCGGTGAAAACGAAGAACATACCAATAATTCAACTAAGACTACACAAGAGGCAATCCCTCCTACTTCACATATTTCGCATGATGAAGAGAACCCACACCCAGGCCAGCACCTCGACGAGTCAAGATATGGGTTCCAGATTTCGGAGCTAGCGTTTCAGTAGATGACAGTCATGAAAATGACATGGTAGATTACGTGCACATCACTATGATTTCGACTGAGAAAAAGAAACAGTTACTGAAAAAGTTTTGGATTTCACCTAAGACCTATAATTTTTGGAAGATGCTACCCACTTAAAAGAGGAAATTCAATTATGAATGGTTGGAGACATATTCACCTTGGCTGAACATACTCCAGGACACCTAAAGGAGCATTTTGCAAAATGTTGTATTTTATTTCCACAAATAAAAGTTTGTTCAGAGGG
>JABUQX010054105.1:27500-32500 GCA_015478945.1 Trachelipus rathkii | reverse complement strand
GAGCTATTATCTATTGACTTTGTCAACATCCGTGACCTACGTGTTAGACTTGAATCTGTGGAATATCACCTCTCTACCGCTTATTCTAACATTTTACCCCTTTTTGAGATCCATTAAGTCATTAATTTTTTTTCCAATAACCCTAACATCTCCAACTGTAAGTTATTTTATAATTTCCTAATAAATGGTGAGTTCGTGCCTGTATAAACATTAACACACCTTTAACACGCCTCAAAAACCAGAAATCTTCTAGCTTCGATGTATTATGGCTTAAGATCTATCTCCCCACTACTACCATTACCTTATATTTCTTCTACTTATCCCTTAATAAAACAGATTTTCCTGCTCTTTTTTGAATATCTTACTACTTCTCAAGAGTCTTACCTCTTCTCACCCAAATGATGAGATCCTCTATTTAAGGAATTTGAACGTACACCTACTGAGTGGTTGGGTTCTTCACAGATAAAGGAAGGTGGAAATCCAAAATGTTCAGATCGTTTTAACCATTTCATGAACATACTTGACTTGCATCATCACTGCTTCTTTTTATAAATACACCATTTGCCCTCCTATCGGTAACTGACCTCAATCTTGTAGCTCTTAGTTATAATAATCTCTCTCCAGCAGCTCCAGCAGATTGACGTATTTTCTGACACTTTAATCGGGGGGAACTTTGCGCAGCTTCTTTGCTAACTACCATTGAAATGAGTCCTGTTTTGACTCTGAAGACTCTTCTATGACTGCTGGAAAGGTATGGGCTGTAATCGCCAATGGGATAACCAGGTTAATTCCGTAGTAATTAAATCTTGCTTGCCTCAAAATACATGATTCGCCGACGCTTGTCGAGACTGGAATAACTTTCGTTCTCCTATTTATTACTCTAGCTAATTTCCATTCAGCTCTGAATCGTTTTAGGGATATTATTAGATAGGCTAAACGCACCTGTACTATAAGGAAGTACTCCGACTTCCTTGGTTCTCTTACTGATAAATATATCTGACCTAGTCAAAAACATCTCTAACAACTGTAATCTACCTTACTTCCTCTTATTCGTTCTGATGCATCTGTGGATATCTTTTCTTCTGAAAAGACTTATCTCATTAGCTAAATAATTTCATCTAATTCCACCCTGGAAAATTCTGGTATTCATCTTCCTACTCCATCACTTCTCAGGTGCCTCATGTCTCTGCCTGTGATTACACATGATTATGTGAATGGGATCCTGAGATCTATGAATGTCAAGAAAGTTAGTGGCCAGGATGGCATTCCTCCCCGTGTTTTGAAGAAGTGTGTATCTGATCTGGCGCTTATCCTCGTTCTCTACTCTCTGTGCCTTAATATTAACAATCTGAACCTATTGACTATCGTCCTATAGCTCTCAGTTGTATTTTGTGTAAATTCTTTTGGAACTCTCCCCACTTCTTATTTCCTGGATCATTTGGAATCTCATTCCCTTCTTTCAGGTTATCAGTATGATTCTCGACGTTCTAGGTCAACTGGGTAACTGGTGACTTATTTTCCTATCTCACTGATTTATATTCTTCTGCCTTTAGGGAGTACGAGGAGTCTTGTGTTGGGGGCGCTTGACAGATAGAAAGCTTTTGACAGGGTGCGGCACTCGTAACTACTCTCAAAGCTCCCTCCCATTTGGGATTCCTCCTCTTTTCTTACTATATCTAGTTTTCTCTCTGATCACTCCATATCGGCACTCGTTAATGGAGCGACCTCTTCCTCCTTTCCCATTAACTGAGATGTTCATCAAGGTTCTATTCTGTCTCCAACGTTGTTCTTGCTTTTCATCATTATTATGCCGATTACTCAACTCTCCATTCTTCTACTCATTTCAAATCTGCTCATCCTTTCGCATCTAGAGTTGTTTCTCGACTTCAACTTTCAAATTCTATCTTACCTCTCTGGATGGTATTTCCCGGTGGGGCCGCCTTAACCTTGTGAAACTCAACTCTTAAAAACTCAACTTCTTGAAATCTTCCTCTAAAAAGAACCTCCCAAATTTCCTATCCCTTTCGACGGCTCTGCCGTTTCACCTGTGAACAGGGATGTGGAGTTGGTTCAAAAATTTTCAGACTCCGACTCCGACTCCTCCGACTCTTGAAAATTACCGACTCCAACTCCGACTCTGACCTCTTGAAAATTTCCGACTCCACTCCGATCTCCGACTCTTGAAAATTTACCGTCTACCGGACTCGACTCCGACTCCACCTTTTTGAAAATTACCGACTCCGACTCCGACTCCGACTCCGACTCCGACTCCGACTCCACCCTCTTCAAAATTACCGACTCCGACTCCGACTACGACTCCACCCTTTTCAAAATTGCCGACTCCGACTCCGACTCCGACTCCACAACCTTGCCTGTGAATAACATTAAAGTTCTTGGTCAGATCATAAACAACAAATTGTCTTAGAAACGACATGTTACAACGGTTGCTAAGGTATCTTCAAAGATGCTGGGGGATCTGTTCATGTTGCGAGACATTTTATAACCGAACAATTATTTCAGTTTAGAATGGGGTTTCTCCGCATTTGTATGGAGTACTGTTCTCATATTTGGAAGGGAGGGGAAAAAAGGGAAGTCCTCTCAGTTCCATTTTCCTTTTGGATAGAGTTGAGTTAAAAGCTAAAAGGCTAATATACTCTTCTCTAATTTCAAACTCCCTTTCAACCTCTGCGACGTGACGCTTGGTGCACCTATCTGCTATTTCTAGTAGACACTACGCAGGGCTGCGGAGCCGGAGCCGGAGCCGGAGCCGGAACCGGAGCCGGAGCCGGAGTCAGAGACGGAGCTGGAGCCTCAGAGCCGCAAGGTTTTGGGTGGAGCCGGAGCCGAAATTTTATGAGGCCTGGAGCCGGAGCCGGAGCAGCAAAAAAAAGACGCTATTCCGGCTCCGCCAAGCACAAAATTAAGTAATTATTAATTTCATTACAACAGGTTATATATATATATATATATATATATATATATATATATATATATCTATTATATATATATATATATTATATATATTATATCTTTATTATCTTATATTATATTATATATATATATATATATATATATATATATATACCTGTATATATATATCTTATATATATATATATATATAATATATAATTATATATATATTATATATATATATATATATATTTATATAATATATATATATATACTATATATATATATATATATATATATATATATATAATCTTAATTGAGAAGATCACCTCCAATCCTTAGATAGTTCTATAGTTTGGGACATTGAGTTAAAAGTGTTTTTGCTGATTAAGCGGATATATATATATATATATATATATATATATATATATATATATATATATATATATATATTTTATATATATATATATATATATATATATATATATATATATTATATATATATATATATATATATATATATATACTATATATTTATCTATCTACATATATATATTTATATATATTTATTATTCAATAATAAAAAAAAGGTTCTATACTTCTATAGATAACTTTAATTAATTAAGTTTAATGTCCTTAGAAAAATCATGTCAACTAAACCAAAATCGAAAACACCTCATGTACTTGAATATTTTACTCGCTTTGAAGATAAAAGTACTTACATTTGTCAATATGAAATAGTTAACACAGTTGATGGGAAACACCCAGTTCGATCATGCTTAAAAGAGTTTACCGAACCACTAGTTACTCATGGGGGTCACAATACATCTACTGGAGCCTTTAAAGTAATGCGACATTTAAAATGCTCTCTTCCAGACATTATTGCAATTGTTAAATAGATAGATGAAGCAAAAGCTGTTCAGAATAAACCTTTATTTTCAAAAACTCAGACTAAAGTGGATACTTTTTTCAATTGTCAATAACTTGCTCTATGTAAAGTGAAAAATTCAAAATGTATTTAATTACAATGGCTGTTGAAGGTAGTGACCCATTATGTATTTTTGTAAGACCATGATTTAAAGCACTGTGTGGAGACATGACTTCGAAACTAGACCCTTTAAACAGGGAAAATATTCGTAAAATAGTTCTAGAAGAAACGAATAAGCAAAAAAAATAAACTTAAAAATTGCTTAAAAGGACGCTTCGTGTATTTAAAAAATGGATCCTTGCACATGGGCAAAGCTAAATTAATTTGCTACTAATATTATATATGTGAACGAAACTAAAAACAATATTACTAAAACGTTAGCAGTAACACATAACAAATCACAACATTTCAGCTAATATATTCAAAAAAATTGTTATTGACGTTTTAAAAGAATTCGAAATAATAAGAGCCAAGTAATTAGCTTAGTTACGAATAACGCATCAAACATGTTCAGTACGATTGAAGAATTAAATATGGATAATGAGGATGAGGGACAGGAAACTGGTAAATGTGATACTGATTTGATTGAATGTCTAAACGAAGAAGTAATAGTTGTTTTCAGCATGAACTTGAAAAAACTATGATAACACTATATTTCGATGAAGTTCCACACGTGAGGTGTGGAGTTCATACTTTACAGTTATCAGTGCGCGATGGTCTCCGCAATACCTTATAAGCAAGACGAGACAAATAGTAAAAACAGCACATAGCCCAAAATTAATGGAAGCTCTAAAGCGTCAAGCTGGAAAAGTGACAATCTTAGATCAATAGACAAGATGGATGTCTTATGCTCGAAAGGCTTCTGCAATATAAAGACTATATTAGTATGATGGCTGCCGGTACTTCTGAACTTTCTCTCTCCGATAGTTAGTGGGGACAAATGGAACCCTCAAAGAAATATTAAAACACCCATACTTTACAGCAAAAAATATTCAATCAGGAGACTTAACTGCAGGAAAAATTTTATAGAGAGTGGATTTTAGCAAATGACATAAAAAAATCCATGGAAAGAAGAAAAAGAATGTTAACTGAAAAAAAATATTTTTGTCGGCCATCTTTGTTGATCTACAGTTCAGAATCTTACTCAAAACTGAAGATCTGA
>JABUQX010054105.1:20000-22500 GCA_015478945.1 Trachelipus rathkii | reverse complement strand
GTGTTGCTTTTACATCCCTATCATCATCACAATCATCATCATTTTCTTCTCCCGGGAGTTAATTTTAGAGCCATGTTTTTCTTTTTTCTTTTTTTTTTTTTTGACAGATTTTTCCAAAGTATCAACGGAAAATGAAAATGCAATTTGATCCGAGTTTAGATATCATAGATGGTTTATCTTTGAGCAATGCCTTTGTCTGCAACCTCTTTATCAATTTTCCTGTAGTTAACAAACGATTTTAATAATTGTAGGTCTTGGTTGGGGGCCAAAGTGGGTTTGGGGGCGTTGAACCACGCTTTTACATAAATATTAATTATAAATAAACAAATGTCTTCAATACCTTTTTCTCTAAATCTGTTAATGAAAATTGATCCCTGGAAAGATATATTTTGAAAGAATATATATATATATATATATATATATATATATATATATATATATATATATATATATATAATATATATATATATATATATATAATAATATATATATATATATATATATATATATATATATATATATATATATTAGTGATGGAGCGAAGCTGAATTTTTGCATAACCGCGGTTGCGGTTTTTTTGCAGTTCTTAAATTTTTCAACAACCGCGGTTGCAGTTGCGGTTGCAGTTGGGGTTGCTGTTCTTAAATTTTCAACAACCGCGGTTGCGGTTGCGGTTGTACAATAAAAACAAAATTTAACAACGCCTTTGATTACTACTAACTTACTACTATTACTAATAATAATAATAATAATAATAATAATAATAATAATAATAATAATAATAATAATAATAATAATAATAATAATAATAATAATAATAAATAATAATTAATAATATTATATATTATTATTATTATTATTATTATTATTATTATTATTATTATTATTATTATTATTATTATTATTATTATTTATTATTTTTTATTTTCTTAGAAAAAAGTATTTTTTGAAAAATTTAATTTATTTTTTAAGCTTGAATATGTCTAAATTTAAGCAGCTATTAATCTGAATTTAGCCTTAGTATGCTAGAGTTACCAGGGTGTGGTGGTATATATATATATATAAGTATTATATATAGATATAATATATATATAATATATATATATATATATATATATAAATAATTGTGATTAATATAGAAATATAAATCATCATCATCATCACCCACCTTCTTTCCCAGACTGGAGGTAAGGTGCTCAACATGCACCGGGAACAGAAAAGTAGTAGAAGAATATGACGCAAATCGAAAAGAAAGCCCAGCCTTACCACCCCCTTTATACCTTTTAGTGAGAACTCGTCGCAGTCAGAAAATTCACCCTAGAGCTTCATGGGACCGCGACGGACCCTCACTATGGCATCTCGTCAATGTGGGGTTCATTTCTTAGGCCAGGTGGGCCACAGCCATGCTCCCTCATTTCTATTATTCACCTTTCCTCTCGCCTCTTCCAAATTCACAATTCTCTCCTCCAGGCATTCCTTTACTGACTGAATCCACTTTTTCTTCTGTCTCCCAGCCGGTCGATTCCCAGCACACTCACCACTATTCATCCGCTTAACCCAGGGGTCGGCAACCTTTTGAGTCGGAAGAGTCAAAAATTACAATTTACAAAATTTCAAAGTTTTTAAAGAGCCACAAAATTTTTTCTTGCCAACAATAAATAGTACTCGCATAAATAAAGTTTTTTGATAAAAAAAAACTAATCTACTTATTCATAAGAAAAAATATCTATTTATTCATAAGAAAAAATATATATTTATTCATATATAAGTAGTGTTTTTCACAACAAATTAGATAATATATATATGGCATTATTAGATAATTACTTATTATTTAAGTAAAAAATTAAAACAATTAAACATTTACTTACAACACTAACTTGTACTTCAATAACAAACAATTGAGCAAACAAATTCAATGGGAGCGATGGCTTTGCATGGTTATTCAAGTAGAAAATTTAAACTTTACTAAACAATGTAACTTGTACTTAAAATAAAAAAAAAACAATAACATACATTTGAGCAAACAAATTCAATGGGAGCGTTGGCTTTGCATGGTTTTAGAAAGTTTGGATAAATTTGGCTCATAACTTGTTGTTTTAAGTTTCAAACACGACTCTAAATTTTCATTTGTTAGTTGGCTTCTTACTTTACTTTTAATTATATTCATGCAAGAGAACGCTTGCTCGCACGAATATGTCGATCCGAAGATAGTCAGCACTCCAAATGCCAACTTCTTCACCTCACTAGCAATCTGGAAGACTATTCCATGCGTCGAATATAAGTGCCTCAACTCGCGGCATTTCTTTTAAAGCTGTCCACTTTTGTTGCATTACGTACATACATTTCTGGACCTCCAACTCTTCCAACTTGCTTTTCAACTCTGTAAATTTTCCACTCCACAAAGCTTTACTTTTTAAATCGATCAATTGCATTTCTAGAGATCCAGTATCAATTCCAAATGGCTCAATGTGGATTTCGTTACTATTTGTGTTGAGAGGAT
>JABUQX010054105.1:12500-15000 GCA_015478945.1 Trachelipus rathkii | reverse complement strand
AAAAATTTATCACAACATTGGTTAATTATCATACTGATCAAAATATACTCTAACGTAACAAGGTTTCCACATCAATAAAGCTAACATGGCGTAACATGAACTAAGAAAATAATGTATAAAGACAAACCTAACACAACTTACACACGAATAAACTGTTAACATTAACAAAGTTCCACACTTAACACCAGTAAAGTAACTAACATAACATCCAAAAACGTAACTTATTCACACATGATCAAGCATGTCTCTAACATAACAATGTTAATTTTACATTAAGAATACATATTATAAAAAATTTACATTTCTTTGCTAATTATTATCATACAGAGCAGCGAAAGTAAGCTAACGTAACAAAGTTTTCAGATTAATAAAGGCCAACATAACATTGCTAGAACTAAGGATATAATATACAACGACACCTGAAACACATCTTAAGCAAGCATAACTGCTACATTAACAATGGTCCAAACTTATCATCAGTAAAAGTAACTAACAAGGCTCACAAAAACATAATCCATTCACACTTTATCAAACATATCATCAACATGACAATGTTAATTTTACATTAACATAGGAATATTTACAAATAATTCACCAATCGTACCTAACCAGCATAATCACTCGATTTCAAAAGTACCGCAAACAACGTCAAGTTTTAGCATCTGAGAAACTAAACTATCAACAGAACATACGTGGCCGTCAGCGACCAGACGAATATACAGCTAATCATTACAACTTAGTCAATAAAAGCGAACAATACGAGGGAAGTAAACAAGTTTTCATTTTTAATAACATATAATTTTCATTGAAAACAGCGTTATATAAATACATAAAACATATAAATACATAAAAACATGTTTATTTTAAATATAATTAATTCATCTAATCAGAGAAAATAGCAAGTTGGGTAAGTTCTATATATATCTCTCTAAAGATTGCAACCCCTTTGAAAGGATGTAAGTATAAATGCATTCAGCAACACTAAACCATTTTTCGGCAATATTTCGTTTCAACAGCACTCATTCTCTCATACAAGAGAGAGGTAAACTCATCCAAGCTGATAGTTATTAATGCCGTCCTTGTATACTGTATTATACGGGAAACCACATGTTTCGGTTTAAATATCATAGATTACACCATGTGCTATAAGTATTAATTCCTCAAGTATGTCAACATCATTAAGATGCGATCTTAATTCGTTTTTTATTTTAAGCAATGCTGTAATATTTTCAGATGTTCGAACTGTGAAACCTAGACACGTATGTCTGAAGGTAACACAATCGAAGGGTTTTCAGTAGTTGCGTACATCAAGGGTTTTAATATTGTCACACGATGAGAACACAACGTCTATTCTATTAGAACCTCTCACGTTATCTTTCCAGTTAGATATTTCACTGCTAGTCCGATATATCAGATGAAACACATTTATCCTCTATCCATCCTGCTGCAATATTGATAATCTTGATGAACTCTTCAACAGCAAAATGAATAAGGTCTATTTTTCGAACCTCTGATGGAATACAAGCAACTGTAATCGGTATCCCATCTGGTTTGACAGATTAAATATAAATGACACATCGTTGGGAATAAACGAAAAGCTCCTCGTGAAAATATCAACAACAGGTGTAGAGATGCGAGGAGAGTCATCGTACCAGCACAGCGAAAAAATTCCACTGACGAAATCGTAATGTTGTATAAACATCCCTTAAATGTAATGAGGTTCTTTCTTTCAACCAATCAGGAGAAAGTACAAAAATTCGACGCACGAACGAACCATATCACGTTCAAAAGGGTATATATTTTCGGTTAGACAACAATAACAACAACAACAACAACACACAACAACAACAACAAAAACAACAATACGTAGTACAAACATAAGTTCTTTATATACTAACGAACGAATATGTGCTAACGTAACAGTGTTTTCACATTAATAAAGTAACCAAAGCATGACAGACTAAAGATATATTGTACATGGCAAAACCCTGACACACCTTACGCACGAATAACCTACTAACATTAACAAACTTCCGCGCTAACAACAGTAAACTCATAACACTTCATACAAAACGAAACCTATTCCACTTTTCAAAGCAATTCTCTACATATCAATGTTATTTTACTTAAATCGAATATTTAACAAAAATTTAGCAAAACCCTGTCTAATCATCATACTGGAACGAATATATTGCTAATGTAACAAATTTTTTAACATCAACTTCGTAATATTTAACAAAAATTCATCATAACCTCGTCTAAAAATCATAATCCCAAACGAATAATTGCAAACATAACAAAGTTTTAACCAAACATAACATAAAAATAACAAAATTTTATCCTGACATAACATAAAAATAAGTTCTTTGAATAAAATATCACAGTAAAGCGTAAGAGTTTACTGATTTTAAAGCAGTAAATCAGTAAATCAGTAAATCAAACCACCCATTCCTGCAGTCCCCTACCCATCCACCCGTCTATGATCTATGATCTATGGTCC
>JABUQX010054104.1:40000-41400 GCA_015478945.1 Trachelipus rathkii | reverse complement strand
CATTGTACCGTTCAAATAAATCAGTATGCGTTCAATCGTTAAATAAGTGCAACGTTTTCGCATTTATAAACGCTTTCGCGTCGTGCGCCGCTTCAGCAAGCGATACCCCAACTATAATTGAAAGGTGCGTTGGAGTTATTATATATATATATATATATATATATATATATATATATATTATATATACATTTCATATATATATATATATATATATATATGCTATATATATAACTATATATATTATATATATATATGATATATTATATATTTATATATATATATATATATATATATATATATATACTTATATATATATATATATATATATACTATACTATATATATATATATATATATATATATATATATATATATATATATATATATATATATATATATATATATACATATATATACGATATTGTGTGGAGGAAGGAAGATATACTATAACTATATATATATATATAATAATAACATATACATATATATATATACTTTTATATATATATATATATATACTATATACTATATATATATATATATATATATATATATATAACTATATATCGAATGTTGTAAACTGTTTACCAATTTATTTATTTGGTTTTCACCGTTACAAATTTTAGTATGTTAAATAAGTGTATTTGGGTTCAAGGTATTGACACATTTTGTTTCTTCTTATATAAGCTTACTTTCGAACGAGTTAAAATTAAATTTAAAAGTGAAAAAGAGTTTTAAAGTGTTTTTAGTTTTTAACAATTGTGTTTCATTGCAATTTTTGTAAGCTTTTATTTATTTATTTATTTAATTTTTATTATTATTATTATTATTATTATTATTATTTATTTATTATTGTATTATTATTATTATTATTATTATTATTATTATTATTATTATTATTATTATTATTATTATTATTATTATTATTATTATTATTATTATTATTATTAATATTATTATTATTATTATTATTTGTTATTTATTTATTTGTTGTTGTTATTGTTATTTATTTGTTATTTATTGTTATTTATTTATTTATTTATTGTTTTATTTATTATTGTTATTTTTGTTATTATTTATTTATTTATTAATTAATTTATTTATTTGTTAATATATTTATTTATTTATTGTTATATTTGTTGTAACTTATTTATTATTTATTATTTTTAATCCTTTCATTAATAACATTAATATTATTAATATTTCTATTAATATTATTATTATTAATATAATTATTATTATTGTTATTATTATTACATTATTATTATTATGACGATCAGTATTATAATTATTATTCAAAATTAATATGAATTTTATTTTCTAATTTCTTTGTATTTTTATTCTTCGTTTGGCTTTAATTATCATTAGTATAATTTTGGAGATATTTTTACTGGGACACTA
>JABUQX010054104.1:15000-22500 GCA_015478945.1 Trachelipus rathkii | reverse complement strand
GATATAAGAGAGTATTTTGAAAAAGATAACTATTACATTAACCACTAATTGCGGTTTTTAGGTTTCAGTGACAACACCGCGGGTTGTGTGGTTGCAGTTGCAGTTGTGTAGACCAGACCCTTGCTGGTTGCGTTAGTAAAAATAATATTTGGGTTTCGCTTGCTATTTACGCAGTTAGTTACCGATCCATCACTATTATATATATATATATATATATATATATATATATATACTGTATATATATATATATATATATATATATAAATATATATATATATATATATATATATATATATACATATATATATATATATATATATCATATATGTTTCTCTCTATATCATATATATATATATATATATATATATATATATATATATATATATATATATATATATATATATATATATATATATATCTCTACCTTTTTTAATATCTTACTACTTCTCACGAGACTGTTATATCTTCTCATCCAAATTGGACTTCAATGTACACAACACTGAATGGTTGGGGTCCTCTCATACTGATTTAGGTGGGGAGGAGGCCGAATCATTCAGTATCTCAATCTGGGCAACTAATTGAAACCCACACACATTTAGTCGTCCTAACCAATTCTTGAACACACTTGACTTATGTTTTACTACTACTCTTTAAATACACCACTTTCGCTCCTATCAGTAAATCTGACCACAACCTTATATCTCTTAATTTTAATACTTTCTCTCCAACAGCTCCATCCTGCCCTACGCGTTTTTTCTGGCACTTCTACGCTAACTATAATTGGAATGACTGCTTTGTCTCTGGTGACGCTTCGACTTCTGCCGATAAGGTGGGAGCTGTAATCGTTGATGGGATAAGCAGGTTCATTCCTTCTTCGACTAAATCTTTCTCTCCTCATAATCCATGGTTCGATCGTGCTTGTTCTCTGGCCATTCAGGCTAGAGACAGTGCGTATCGGGAGTGGAAAAATTCTCGTTCTCCTATCACTCTCGCTAATTTTCATTCAGCGATACTATTCGACGAGCAAAGCGGGCTTTCATCAAACGAAAGTGCGCTAACCTCCTTGGTTCTCCTACTGACAAATCTTTCTGGCCTCTTGCCAAAAACATCTCTAACAACTTCTGTAAATCTGTCTTTCCTCCTCTTATTCGATCTGATGGTTCTGTTGCTAATTCTCCTATTTTCCTCTAACTCAACCCTGGACGATTCTGGCATTCCTCTTCCTCCTCCTTCTCCTCTCAGGTGTCCTATGCCTTTGCCTGTGATTACATTCCGATCGGGTGCCGCAGGCTCCACAGTCTACGAACACGTGCAGGAAGGCGGGTGGGATGGCGTCCCGAGTTTTGAGGGAGGTGTGCTTCCACGGCCCCGCCTCTCGTTCAACTTATATTCTCTGTCTCAATACACTTTCCCTCAGTGTTGGAAGCTCGCATATGTCAACCGATTCCGAAAAAAAGGTAGCCGCTCTGATCTCGCCCTATAGCTGTCACTTGTATTCTATCTAAGATCTTTGAAACCCTTCTCAACTCTCATTTCATATCTGGAATCTTCACTTCTTTCCGATCGCCAATACGGCTTTCGTTGCACGAAATCTACTGGCGATATACTTTTCTATCTTACTGATTTATGGTTTTCCGCCACGGGGAGACTTGCGTGTTGGCGCTTGACATATCAAGCTGACCAGGTATAGCACGCGTGCACTGCTCAAGCTTCCTTCCTTTGGTTTCCTCCTATCCTTTGCTTACTTGTAATACCACTGCTCTCAATCGCTCCAATGTCGGCTGTTGTTGACGGAACTTCTTCTTTTTCTGTTAATTGGCTGGCAATTTTGTTCCTCAGGGATGCTGTCTTACATCTTTCCTACTTTTTATTCTTACTTTTCCTTAATGATCTTCTCACCTCTAACTCTATCCACTCATATGCCTATGACTCGACCCTTCATTCTTCAACTCATTTCAATTATGCTCCCTCTTTTATAGAATTGCCTCTCGTCTTTATCTTTCCGATTCTATTCTCGCTGATCTGGATAGGATTTCCGGGTGTGGTCGTCTCAACCTTTGAAATTTAATTCTTTAAAAACTCAACACAGAAATCTCATCTCTTAAACACCTTCTAACTTTCCTATCTTTTTCGACGGTTCTCTCGTCTCACCTCTGTTGATAATATAAACATCCTTGTGCTAACATAAACAAAAAATATGTGTCTTGGAAACCTGCTCACATCACAGGGCGGCCTCCATACAAAAGCTAGGTTCTGTTTAGACTGCGAGACTTTCCTCTTCTCTCAGTTGCTTCCCACAGCTGGGCCTCATCATGAAATTACTCTCTCTCACTATCTCTGGGAGGCTCTGGTTACTCACCCGGCTTTGGACAGGGGTCGGTCAAAGGCCAAAGACATATAAATTTCGTACTTTCCACTTCACTTGACCCTCTTTGCGGCGCGATATTTGGTTATCTCTTTTCTGGCAGCAGGTACTCGAGGAACGTGCGTACCTCCACCTTACACGACGTCCTCATGTAGGGGTGTGTGTCGGCGCATGAGTTTTGTGTTGATATTATAGTTCACTGCGGTGCTTCCTTCTTTCCAGCCACTTCTGTTCTTTGGAATTCTCTTCCATCTTCTGTGTTCCTGCTGAATTTAATCTCACTAGCTTTCTGTTTTCTGCTCATCTCTGCGTAATTTGCGTTAGGATGACATGTACTTCTGAGCGTGCAACACCCCTCCTTGGAATAGGAGCTACTTATTAAAATTGGTGTTATTTGCAACTTGTAAAAGGAAACTATATATATATATATATATATATACATATATATACATATATATATATATATATATATATATATATACATATATATATATACATATATATATATATATATATATATATATATATATATATATATATATATATATATATATATATATATATATATATATATATATATATACTACATATATATATATATTCTTCTAACTTATTAACAGAAAATCAATTATATTTTCTAAACTTTTCTTTCAGCTATTATTCCCGGTGGATAATTAAAATACATTCACTTTTATAATTAAATTATTAATTATTAAATGTTTAAATTTTCCATCTATTTAAGACTTTCACATGTTTTGACTCCCATTCTAATTTTATTTGGCTCTAATTTCTAGTAGCCTTGGCCAGCTGACTTGCAGCAGCAGGCCTTGGCCAGCGGCCCCAGTCGCGGTCGGTCCCTGGATTAGTACATTTGTAACGTTGCCATGCCTCACCATATACCGAAGGGTTATATATTTACATTGTGTATTAAAAGGCAATATATGTATTTCATTACTTTACATAAACTCTTTTAATATATTACATTAATCATAACTATTATGTGCTTCTATTCCTAATAATAAAGTACCACTTATGATTCGTCACAGAAATATTCCAAACCAACCGCCAAATTTCATAAGTGGCAATATCTGGAAACGACGAGCTAATTCGAAATTTTCAAGGTCATTTTCGTTTTCTCCATGTTAGTGATTAAATAATGTTTTTGGATTTTTTTTTACTGTTGACCAGTGTTATTGCTACTAGAAGAGTGCGGGGGTGGTAGGTTTTGGTAAAAGCCCGTGAGGATGTTTTGTTAGAATCATTAGTAATTTATTTGGCGTTATCTGGAGGAGAGAGGGGGATGGGAGGTCTTTTACGGGTTAATCTTGTAAAACTTTAGATATATTCTTGAAAGCTTGATAGATCACTACAACTTGACTGTGAGTGATTGTTATAGTTTTAGTCATGGGGATTTTGTGTAGAGTTTTACAGAATGAGTGGAGTTTGCCATGTTTGTATTGAATATTTGGGTTAGGATTGCTGTGACATTAGTTCCTAGATGCTTCAGGTTAAATGTTAATGTTTGTCAGGAGACTACTGAGTTCATGGGTTTGATGATGTTAGTAGTCTATGCTTGGAGAAAATGCTGTAACCCCAGATGTTCTTACTAATTCTAAGTCGTTTAATTAATCTATTTTTAGAGTGTTGTAGATTTATGGCCAATTTTAGAGTAATGGGACATGATAAAATTGCATTGATATTTGCCTAGATAAGTATTTTATTATTTTGCTGTGGCTTCGTGGAGTCATTTATGAGTGTGATTTTTGTGGTTGAATAGTTTTTGTTGTGTTGGTATTGCTGACTTTAGAAAGTTTTGTATATCTTTGCCAATTTTTATTCTTATTTGATTAATTAGGTTATTTATTGGTTCTATTATTAAGGCCAGTGATATGATTTATTTTTTCTTGGTTTGATTGTCTGTTTTGACGGAGGGAGTTTCTTTTCCTTTTGTGGCTTGGTACCCTTGGGAATGATTTTTTGATGGCTTTAAAAATGGTTTTATTAAGTGTATTGCTTTTTGTCCAAAGAGTTCAATAGTTGGCTGTTTGAAGAGTTGGAGTTCCTGTTCTATGAAATCCAGTGTAAGCTTGAATCCTTTCTAACCAGTTGTGTATGCTTTAAAGGATGTTGTGTGTGTGTATGTGGGGTGTTTGTGTTGAATTGTCATTAGTGTTGGAATATGGTCCAGAAGGATCAAGAGCACGAAATGTTTGCAAGTTGTGATAACGGCTGAATTTGGGGGAGCCTTTGAAAATGAGACAGTGGTTTTGATTTATGTTGTAATGGTTGTCTAGTGGGTTGGACTTTCTGTTGCGACCAAATGCAGTGTGTAATTTACAGGTGTATGTATCACCCTGGTGATGCTGGCTGTATTGTGCTGAGGGCTTCATACAGTGATGGGCATTTAGCAATCCCAGCCAATATCAGAGGCTGCTATTTTTGGGCAGGTTATGGGTGGTCAGGGGCATAATCCAGGGGTAGTCAGTGAGAGGTGTAATGAGGCACGTAGAGATTATAGAGATTGTATATATTTTTATTGATTTTACTTCTATTGATTGGAGCGAGAAATTTGGTCGCGGTTCATATGTTGTGTATATTGCGCTAGCGGTGTTTCAGAGGAACATATGTTTTTGAGAGCATGAAAATATGGGTATGATGGATTATCTTGCTTTATACTGCATAGTGATTGGCAGGACCAGGTTGAAGAGGCTAAGCGAATTCAGTATTTGGAGGTGGTACACTTTATATGCAATGATTTTTGTAGAGTCTGCTAACTTTGGTCTACCCTCGAGTTACAAAAACGATTGGTGGAGATATAAATGGTCACAGACCTGGGTTAGATTCAATGTCTCTGGCGAAAAGGAAAAGTTGGGGTGAACACCGAGGCTTAACACCCCAAGTACCAAAAAGGTGACGTATATATAGACCAGCCGAAGCTTCTAGGCTATGCAAATGATGGGTATGGCGATCAAGAATCAAACCTCCCGCGAACATTGAAGGGGTGGTTCTTTGAGGATGTTCCCTCCTTTCGATAATCAACTCGAGATTTGACAAATTGACTTCGTTGAACACGGCACCCTCGTCCAACTCTGAAAGCCAACCACTTCTGAAACTATATATATATATATATATATATATATATATATATATATATATATATATATATATATATTTATATATATATATATATATATATATATATCTATATACTCTCCTACGTGTATATAGGCTCTCTCTTACGTCTTATAATAACAAGAGGTGCTCGCCCCAGTACAGGCGTGTATTGAGAACCCCAGACTTGTTCGTTGTGGTGCCTCTTTCTTTCCAGCTACTTCTGTTCTGTGGAACTCCTTGCCTTCTTCTGTTTTTCCAACTATATTTAATCTTCCTCTCTTTAAAGCCCACGTCTGCGCTCACCTGAGAACTTTGCGTTAGACTGGGGATTGGGTGGGTTTTTTTTAATGTTTTATTTTCCGCCCCCTCCTTGAGAAGGGCCCAGCCCGTGAGTGGTGGTAATCTGTAAATATATATATATATATATATATATATATATATATATATATATATATATATATATATATATATGTTCTTTGAGTGTTGTATATATATAAATATATATATATATATATATATATATATATATATATATATATATATATATATATATATATATATATATATATATATATATATATGCATATGAGTGTTATATCTCAGTGGAAAAGAATGGGCCCACTAAGTTTACCCATCCCGGAGTTGGGACAATGGTCCAAGTCCAAATTAAGACATCCCATGCGATAGACGGCGTTTGAAAATGTGCATCAATGGAAGTTTAAAATATAAAGGAAGGGTGTGTTGCAGACTTTGCCAGTGGAATACATGAGTGATCATAGCGGTTAAGTCTGAGGTTAGAGAGAGTTGGACTGAGAAATGATGAGACTGAGGGGAAAAACGAGTTGAGGGCAAGATCCAATTTTAGGCTAAGGCTGGCACCCATGTTCACCTCACCTAAAAATAGTCATAAAATTCGGAATTATCAGCCGATTTTGACTATATAAACACCAAAATGTAGCTTTTTTTAGGCCTCTAAAACGTTGTTTTCCGGTGTTTTTCTGTGTCTGTAGTCATTCTTTCAGAATTTTCAATTTTCAAAACCCATGTTTTTGAAATTCTTCCTTAATAACTGGGGTACAAATAACTTCCAAAGCAAATCTTGTATGGAATGGGTCCATTACTAAAGAACAGAAGTACTTTTTCAATCAAATTTTCAGAGGCTTTTATAGTTGGGCGGGAATGCACCTTCTTTTACTTAGATAATTTTTTTTTTTGTATATTAAGAAAATTTTTAAAAATTTCCCAAAAATTTTTGAAAAGTGGTACCATGAACTTAAATCTAAAAATAATGCTTATACTAAAGTATAGTAAAAATATCTCATTTTATGCTGAAGAACTCTAATATCTAAACTTGAAAAAAGATTTTCACACATATAATTTTCTAATTTCAAAATCCAAAAAAGCAGTTTGAAGGAATGGTTAGAGAACACAAAACTCAAAAATCAAATTGCTTTGCACTTTTTGGGTGACATGGACTATCTATGCCATTTTCAAGTTTGAAGTGTTGGGAAAAATTTGAATATACAATCAAGCACCTTTTTCTCAGGCACTGACAACTTCACATTATTCTCTCAATCAAAATCAGCTAAACCCACAGGTGGGGTGAACCTTGGCAGTGGACTTACATTGGCCTCAACCCTCCAGGAGATAGAGTTCATAGGCAGTGCCCATTGTAGGAGAGAGAGAGGGAGGTGAGAGAGAGAGTGAGAGAGAGAGAGAGGGAGGAGAGCTGGAGGAGAGAGAGAGAGAGAGAGAGAGGCGGTGTCCATTGTAATAGCGATGAGTAAGGAGAGTGATGCCCAGTTCGGCTTCTGGAAGGGTGGAAGTGAGGTGATGGGAGGCTCAGGAGACTGCAGTGAGGGTAGGGGTGGGAGGCATTTGAGGCGGAGTTGAAGTGAGTGAGAGTAGGAGATTGGAGACTTAAGTGAGTAGGAGATTGAGGAGAGGTAGTGATGGGGAATTGGAGGACTTAGTAGAGTAGGAGATTGAAGGGAGTGAGTGAGGAGTAGGAGGTGGAGAGA
>JABUQX010054104.1:5000-7500 GCA_015478945.1 Trachelipus rathkii | reverse complement strand
GTTTATTTTAATTTTTTTTCTTAAATTAAAACGAGTGTTTTATTAGATTCTTAGACAGGAAAAAAAAACAACTTGTAAAAAAATTAAATTCACGAATATGTATTGTATACCGTCTTGAAATTTGCTCTCTGTATTTTTGGAGAGGTACGAGCCGTTACAATTTATAATTGATTAAAAATAGGGTATTATTCAATGGCGATGATTCTTAAACTTTTTGTTTAAATTTTACATAATCTTTCATTTATACAATTTTAATGTATTCTTTCAGCACTGACCTATTTTCACAAAAACAAATAAACCGAGAAATAACTTAATTATAACTAGCAAAAAAAATGAAAGAATCAAGTACGTTCATTTTTCTATAATAATAACTCGTGCAAAGCACGAGTAGCACGAGATGTAGGAGTCGCCCTCTGTTATATTTATATTATATAGATTATATATATATAATATATATATAATATATATATTTATATTTATATAAATATTATATATATACTATATATATATTGAAGTAGCTCCCCTTGTTTTCGGTATACACGAGCCGCCACTGCCCTCTTCGTATCATGATCATCATGACCCACTGAAATGCGCCACAACACAATTCATGAACTTGCAACAATGCAAAGTCATAGAGCATCGATACAACAGTTAATACTCAAAGATGGCTGAAACATAGATCCGGGATGCCGGAAGTTCATTGAGAAACATGTCTCTTTAAACATTATTAAAGAGAGACCTATTAACACATTGTTACAGATAATATAGATTCTCCTCTTCCCTACACAATCATTATATGCAAACCAACTAGTTCGAGAATAAGCAATCGAAGAGTAAATTTTTATCATAATGTCAAATTTAGGCAATCTTCTAGCGGATGTTTTAAATAAACTCTCCAGTTTGGTTAAATTAAGAGGTTTATCCGCAAACTGTGACCTTCAATTTTAGATCATTCCCTCCAGGCTTAATGTTAGTTCAAATATTTGTGATCTAGACTTCCTTATCAAGGTTAAGTATTTGTCAAAATCCAATTACTAGAATAGCGGTTGTCGATAATACTAAACTATGTTTATGTTTCTTGTAAATATTTAACCACGAAACCATTAGCTAACAGTCCAATCCATTTATAAAACAAATCAAATATGACAAGGATCACAGCACTCTTTAAGTAAATACCTCAAAACCAGTATAGTGAACCTACACAGACACCCAGGATTGCTAAACCAAAGGACTATGTAACATCGGCCATTTATATTCACTATTAATGATACTTTTGTTCCTAAGCTAACGAATGCAATGAAAGTATAATTCGAACACATGTAATTATGATAAATGCAGGGAATCCAGGGACGAACCCTTAAAAATCGGCAATATTAGTTACCCAAAATTCTTCACCTCCGCAAATTATTGTCTAACATTAATTGATCATTCGCCGTCCACTAAAAAATGACCTACCTCAGAAATTACCAACGTATTCCACTGTATAAGCGCCATTTTTTAAATTCTTGGAAGGACCCCATAATGCGAGCCATTAAACAAAAATATGATTCCTTGGAGAAATCGAATGAATACAAATCAACAGCGTAAAACTTTCGCATTAACGTGTTCTATTAAAGCATAAATATAATCATATCTGCAATTCTTTATATCCGCTCCCCATTTCATAAAATCACAACTGGCGCACATTAAAAGTACCAATTGTCCCTGAAGAATGAATAAATCTTTCAAATATACACTTTCAAAGAACCTTTAAAAAAAAAGATTGTAATATTGATATTGAAACGATGGTTGTTTTAGGACATACAGCCGTCACCCTTACTGAAAATAGCATATGACTCTATGCAATTTTAGGACAGCTCAAAAACACAGATGTTAAACAACAGGTTATTTAGGTAGTCAAGCACCGAACAGATATTATTTTAGTTACTTGTTTTAAAAGCATAAAAGTAGCAAATTCAAAATGATGAAAAAGAAATTTTCCTTCATTTCTTACAATAATTGTAGCAATCTCCTGAGATGTCACTAATATGAATAAAACAATATTATCGCGTAGGTTATATGACCAATCTTATTGGTGGATAGGGAAGCTTTAGTTTTGGTGGTGTCTCAACAAATATAAACCACCAAAGACGTCATTTATGAATTTCTCCACCACAAAATCAACGCACACATTGTGTGGACAAGCCAGTCTTTAATCAGATTACTCAAAGATGCTCCAAGTCTGCTTTTAATTTTCTATATTACACAGTTATTACGCGGAAATATTTCATTCTTCCCAAATTTGGTTTCGATTCGAATTAAATTTCCAATAGCTTTAAAAAATTTCAAGACGGCAGATAGTCCCATTCTGCATGTGCACGCTCATGAACAATTTATTCAAACACATAAAGGAAAATAAGATCCCTTGTAATCAAGGAAATTTTGAAAGAATTATTATTATAGATATTTTTAAGTCATTCATCAACATTGCATTCTATTACCATTTTACATCAACATCATC
>JABUQX010054103.1:12500-30882 GCA_015478945.1 Trachelipus rathkii | reverse complement strand
GTCCCTAATCAAATATCGTCTAAAACAGTTTTTACACCGGAGAAATTGCCTTGAATAGTAATATCGTTAAAAATTCTCTTTTATAAAACTTATGAACTCGAATTTTTAAATCCCAAGAATTGTCTAATATATATATATATCGAGCACATTTTGGTACTAATACTAAAATATTGTTGATCAGCTTCTGCCAAAGGCAAATGATAGTACGCGTTCGTGACGTCAAGTTTACTTAATACCTTTGTCCCATGAAGCCCACTAAATATATCATTTATATTCGGCATAGCAAATACATCATTTTTCGCCACAGAATTAAGTTTTCTAAAATCACACACGATTCGTACCCCTCCCCCATTTTTTTTCCAAAACGCTGCTGATGGGGGTAAACTCGCCTTTGCGGATGTCCTCTCATAAACTTCGTGCTTTTACTTAAAATTAATAGCGTCCCCTCTTTGTATATGTTCGGAATGAATTTGGATGAAGGTTACGACAGAGGTTTAAGCTTTGATTGGAACTCCGCTTATTATATTAGTTTTATTCATAAGAAGTTAAACCCTCGCCTTCAAGATAGCAGTTGGAATGCTCGTCTCCTCTCCCCCACGTAAAGCACAAGTATCCCCCCCCCCATTTCTATTCTTAAGTTTCGACTCAGCGTTCCCCCCTCCCCCAAATTCTTTGAACAGGTCGTCCCAAGCTCTAAGTTGCTCTTCCCGAACCTTAAAATTTTCCGGTAAATAGCATTTATAAATAAATGTTTAAATTCAAATACCAGATTATTAACTATAGGTATATCATTAACAAGTTCATTATGATCTACAGAAGAAGAAAATTGAGAGAGAGTATGAATAATAAAAGCCTTATCTCTACAAATTGTTTTATCACACAAATTTATACATTTCCTTTGCTCTGAGTATCAGTTAACATATCTGTTTCAAAATTAATATTGAAACGGAAATTTTTTTTAAAAACGGCCCATACCTAATATGCAACTTGGCAATTTAGTTTTGTGTTAAAATCACATCATAAGTTCTTCTTTAAACAAAATCAATTGTGTAACAATTTCGCTGTGAGTCTGAGCTATAGTCATTACGGTATCATGGCTGTTTTAATTTTGACCAATAACTCGATATATGATGTTTCTCCCTTCCATTAGGGAGTAAATTGATCTCACTACCACTATCTTAAAATAAAGACATCTTTTTGATATATCTATCCATAATACGTATAAAGTTTATAATTTCTTACATTATTTAATCCATTAATATTATATATGACCGGACTTTCTCTGTGCAGCATACCGTCGTCTAACATACCTTGTGCGCCGTAAGAGCGCAAAGCGGTATCGTATGGGTTACTCGATACTCTCATCCAATATCGGGATACTCAGAGCTACGTTGTAAGGAGGATGACCTCCTTGTACATGCCCATAGAGCGCTTTGCTCGATACTCTTAAAATTACTCAAAGCTACAGTATTATTATTATTATTATTATATTATTATTATTATATTATTATTATTATTATTATTATTATTATTATATTATTATTATTATTATTATTATTATTATTGCCCATTTAGGGAATACCAAACATACCCTACTATTATATTTATTATTATTATATTATTAACCTCTATTAGACGTATGAAATATTTATCTTCAGCAAAACCCATAATTAAAAAGTACGATAATTTTCATTCTAAATATTCACCTTCCGTCTAACTTCCTGTGCGAGGGGGTCTGACGCGGTTTCCCGGCCTTCATTTGGGGGTTTGACTCATGGGCTGGCTGACTTTCTCCTTTGGTGGGAATACCAAAGAATACATAGGACAAAATTCCGAATCAGTATACTTCTATGAAGGAATCGGATGTGGCTTTACATAAACTCTCCTAACAACTCGGCCTTTCAGTGTTGCCTTGTTTCGTTCTCTAGGAGATTTCTTTCTATTTTGAAAGGAATTGGTTCTTCTGATCGAGTCGTTGGCGCAGCTCACTCAAGCTGTCCAGCGCTTTGGTGAAAGAACTTGAGAAGCCCTTCATCTCTCGAAGAACTCCTTTTGTTTACTTTAGCCTCTTCTGAAACTTGAGGATCGTTGTTTTGTTGTTTGTATTTCGACTCTCTCCATATGAGCCTCTTTCTTGGGTGGGAAATGTTCTCCTTGTAAATGATTTACCGCCCCCCCAATATTCTCTCCCCCTTCTCTCGTGGGGGGTTTCGTAGTCATTCCTATAAAGTTCTTATATAAGTTATCTGCTACTTTTGTAATTTTTTTCAAGACTGCTATCGTCTGCCAGAGTCATTAAACTTTCTTGTATGCGAGATGGAAGCTCATTAATAAACAATTCATGAACAAAAGGAGCACTGTTTTCAGCAAGCAGATCGAATCCTATTCTTCCCATAACATCACGAACTCTTGCCAAGTAAACCGAAGGAAGCTCTTCTTTTTTTCTTCCTTTTTTGAAAATTTCACTGATTTGACTTCTAAGATTGGGGGCGTACGCTTCCTCTATCGACGCAATTAACTTTTGAAAGCAATCTCCCCCCAATGGAAATTTGATGGTCGCTACGATATCATGGGGAAGGACGGAAGCCAATATTCTTACGCGTTCTTTTGGATCATCCACTCCATTAAGTTTGAAAACGGTAATCGTAGTGTGTAACCAAGTCATCATATTACGCAAATCTAACTTTGGAATAGCGCCAATAGGCAGACTGGTCTTTGGAGTCCCCCCAACGAGGGGGAGACTGTGGGGGTAACAGATCTTGCTCGTAGCGGGGTATGAAGGTCCTGACTTCCTTCCCCATCGGAGTTCGAATTTTCTTCTCTTCTAATTGGAGATTTGGGGGACGAGGGGGGAACTGCAGCTGCTTTTACTGTAGTACTTGACTTTCCCCTACCCCTCCCGGTCTTAAATCGGGGAGATCTTTTTTTATGGCTAGGCATTCTTAAAGTCCCCTGCTCCGTTCTCTTTATTGTTTTTTTTTTTTTTTTTTTTTTTTTTGCTCGGTGATATATTGAAAATGGACCCCCTTTTTTTCATAATGTGCTATGACTTTTAAAATAACGGGATTCTTCACGCTATTCCTTATGTAATAAAGTTTATGAGAGCTATCGTACCAACGCACTAAGACTTTTTTTAATTGTTTTTTTTTTCAGTATATGAGTCACTTCACTTAGCACTATATTTGTTTATTGGCACTTTCACTTTCACAATCACCACTTTTTTTTTCTTTGTTATGTGCCCCCTAGATTCAGACAAGGGGGGTTTTTTCACTGTACTGGGCGTCCCCCAAACATGTACAAAGACTTGATCTCTATCAATGTGATCTATTGCCCTATGTTAAAGATCACTTTTGATAAGCAATAATAAAATAGTTTTGGAAATTATGAACGTTCCTTTATTTATTCTTATTAATTTCATGGTCTAATGACTTGTACAGATGAACACACATTAAGATATTTCACAGTTCAAAATTTAATTGCTTTTAAAATACTTTCAATTTAATTACCATTACAATATCAATTTTATGACCGAGAGAGCGTCAAGATGTTGGCTCTCTGATCTACATTTTCTAACTGACCCTATCCCATTGGCCCAGGCATTTCGGTACCGAGGCACCTCGGTGACCTTGATACTATACAAAAATAAAGAAAGAAACAATTCCTTCGGCTTTTACAACAGGATTTCTACAAGGTTGCCCTGACATATAACCTTTATAAATTTTATATTGTAATCTAGTGTTCGGCGGTACATATATATGTATAATATTATTATTATATATATAATATAAATATATATAGGTATATATATATATATGTTTATATATATATATATATATATATTATATATATTAACATATAAGATATATATATATAATTATTTATATATATATTATATATAGATATATCATATATATATATATATATATATATATAATATAATATATTATAGAATGATTGTGTATATATAGAATAAACTTATCGTCCCGTGGATTCGATCCCACACATGTTGCGAGCGAGGAGGTATGAACTAAACCAGCTTATCATTCGGTCACTCCATGAAGAAGAAATTTGCTTCAAACTGATAGAATTTTAAGCGGCGCACGAGCGCCCATTGAACCTGATCAACAGCGTTTTCACGCGTCTGTGTCCGGTCGTTTGCAGATGTTAGTATAATATACTGCACTGGGCCGCAGTTATTTAGCGAACAAGATAAAGACAGTTACGAAAGAGAGCGTTAAAAGGTTAAGACGATAACCGGTGTATTCGTGTCTTCGCTGGCGGCAACATTGAGTCGGTTCGGAAGATCCCGCGGGAAGAAAAGTATGCTATGGCTTCCGGCGTGAAGTGTCGTTTATGTTGTTGTAAAGATTCAAGCTGAGTGTAGTGCGGTATGTAATATAGGTATATATGATGATGAAATATAGTATAGTAGTATATATAGAATATAATAGTAGTATAGTAATATATAGTATATTATTATAATTAGTATGATAGGTAGATATATGATAGATATATAGGTAGTAGTAATATATATATATATAGTATATATTATATATATTTTTTTTTGTCTTATCATTTTTTGTACGGTGATCTGTGTTGTGTGGTGTTTCTGGGTGAGTGTGGGCGCTGGTTTTTTAGAATGAAAAAACCCAAATTCAGGGTTGGGTTTTTGCGGTGGCTGGTGTGATGTCGATTGTGTGTGTGTTGTTTGTGAGGCGTTGTTGGTTTGAATGAGGCGGACAGAGAAGATGTAGGGGTGGCGTAGGCTGGTTCTCGATTGACTGTTGCCAAGGCGTTGCGTGCCTGAAGCTAAAGCCATGAATCTGGTGGAGTAGTCCACCTCGCTAACTCGTGCGTTACCTAACAGTTTATTACGTCGTGAGACCAGCTAACCAGGGATTCTTTTTGCAAATGAAGCGTATTATCTGCCAACTATAACGCGGTTCGTGTAGAATGTTCAGACTAAGATGGTGGAGTCGTGTGCTAAAAACAAAGAGGGTGCATGTGGGTGGAGAGCTACGGGTCGGTGAGAAGATTGTATCTCCTAATTTCGATGCTCTGTGGCTTAAAATCTTGTCTCCCTACTAGCTATGATGTATGCTTTGTGGTTTCTGGCTTAGGCTGCTGCCCTAGGGACGTGAAGACAGATGTTGCACCTCCTTTGTGAGTATCTTGACGACGGTTCTGCATTGAGACGTGTTGTGACTTCTGCCGTAATGCCAAAATGCGGGAGATCATCTATTTAGGTGATTTCAAAATGTCGTTACATCACCACTGCAGTGGAGATTGGGTCCTCTCATATGATGCAGGAGGGAGGAGGCCAAAACATTGCGTGATTTCTCAACGATCTGGAACATGTTAATAAAGAACCTACACCATACCAGTCGTTCGGATAACCATTTTGAAACACGACCTTCACTTTACTTCTCTCTCACTCACCTCTCTCGAATAAATACAACCATTTTCCCTCTATCGGTAACTTCTGACCACAATCTTGTGCTCTTAATTTTAAAACTTTTTCTCCAGCAGCTTCCACCATGCCCAAACACTTTCTGGCACTTTTAATCGGGGCTAACTTGGGGGGCGTATGCGTCGTTTCTTTGCAACTATGCTTGGGTGAATTTCTTGCTTTTGGACTCGCGAGGACGCTTCGGTCACGCTTGAATGTAGCGCCGGCCGTAACGTCAGCAGGTATGAGCTGGCTTCATTCCATCTTCAACTAAATCTTTTTCCCCACAAAATCCATGGTTCGCGGGATGTCCTCGCTTCCATTCAGGAGAGAGACATTGCCTAATCAATAAGGGCATGCAGGAAAAACTCTCAGTTCTCCTATCACTCTTGCTAATTTCCATTCTGCTCGGAATCCTTGCAGAGGCTACTATTCGACAGGCTAAGCACACTTTCACTAAAAGAAAGGTGTGACAAAACCTAACCTCCTTGCTTCTCCTACTGATAAAAATTCTGGCCTGTTCTTGCCAAAACATTCTCTAATAACTTTTCGCTCCACCATCCGCTTCTCCAATCACTTATTCGCTCTGACGGTTCTATAGCTAACTCTCCATACTGAAAGTAATCTCTTCGGCTCCTTTTTTTTTATTACTAATTCTACCCTTGTTGATTCCGGCACCACTCCTCCTGCGTTCTTCTCTCTAAGGTATTCCTATGCTCTTCCCGTGATTACGCATTATCGGGTGCATGGGATTCTGAGATCTATGAGTGCAGAAGGCTAGTGGCCCGGATGGTATTCCTCCCCATTTTTGAAGGGAGTGTGCTTCCGAGCTGGCCCCTGTCTCGTTCAACTCTACTCTCTATGTCTTAATACTAATACATTTCCTCAGTGCTGAAGCGCGCATATGTCCATATATATATAATATATATATATATATATATAAAAATACAGACCAAGATATATATATATATATATATATATAATTACTATATATATATATTATATATTATCATCACTATAATATAGATTATATATTATATATATATTATATAAATTATATATATATATATATATTATTTATATTATATATATATATATATATATATATATATATATTATATATATTATATATATATATATATTATATATATATTATATATATATATATATATAATATATATATATATATATATATATATATATATAATATATTATATATATATATATATATATTAAAATACGGTGCCAAGTTCACGACAGTATATATATATATATAAATTAATATAGGTGTATTTCATGCATGATTCTAATTTGACATTCCAAGGTGAATCAAATAAATTATTTTCCATTAAATCTGATAATATTCTTTCGATATATTAAAAAAAAATAAAAAGAAAAAAAAAAAGGAAAAAAAAATTCCAAAGAAAATTTTCAAATAAATTTTAATTCTTTTTACTTTTTCATACCTGGTTATATATATATATATATATATATATTATATATATATATATCATATAATATTATATATATAAGATTTATATACTATATATTTATATATATATATATATATATATATATATATATATATTATATATAAATATATATATTATAATATAATATGATATATATATATTATATATGTAATATAATAATAATATATTATTATATATATATATATTTATATATAATATATATATATATAAATATATATTATAAATTAAATTATAAATAAATATAATTATTTTTTATTTTATATTATTATATATTATTATTTTTTATTTATATATTATATAAAAAAAATATATATAATATATTTTATATTTACTCGTCAAAATTAAACGTACCACAAAGGTACGTGGAGAAGAGGGTAGAAAAGGTTGAGGAACGCGAAGGAAACTTGTATTGGACAATAACAATAAACATGGTGGATTCCTCCCCAGAACCCCAGAACCGTTAGCTTGATAGCGTGTGAGGCCAAGGTGCAGCCAAAGGGTCTCGAAGTAGGGTTCGGAGGTTCGGAGGTTCGGAGGTTCGGCACTGCAAACACCCAATGTTGGTACGTACGGCGATGGCCGCAGAGGTCTGTTCAGGCCGCTCAATTACCGTGTATGACCCTTTCTGGCCACGGATGACTGCCTGACACCGTCCTGGCATGCTCTGGATGAGTGGGCGAATGTCCTGGACAAGTTATTTGCATCCCGATACGTCGTGCAGGGACTGACGCAGGTCCGGATGGTCCGTGAGGAGGGGTGTAGCTGTCGGATCCACTTTCAGGAATCCACAAATGGTTTCATTGGGTTGAGTTCGGGACTATATGCTGGCACACCAACGCCGTAATTTGAACCGTCTTAAGGTAGTCGTTCACACATTGGGCCTTGTGTGGTCTTGCATTGTCATGCGTTATGATGAAAGAGTCACCGATTTAGGGGGAATATGGCACGACATATGGTTTGAGGATGTCTGTGATATACCTTACGGATGTAAGAATGCCTCCATCGAAGATGTGCAACTTCGTAGGCCCCGATAAAGAGATGCCTCCCCCAGACCATAACCGACCCACCTCCAAACGGCGGCACCTGCAGCAAATTGCATTGCGCGAAACTCTCCATCGGTCGTCGGTATTCTCCAGCACGCCTGTCGGAGGCGTACAGAGACACTCTCGACTCGTGCGTCCAATGGATGTGTTCTCGAGCAAATGCCAGTCGCTCCTTTCGATGTTCCGTGGTGTGCAGTGGACCTATGGCAGGCCTCCGGGGCCTGTAATTATGTTCCACAAGGCGTCGACGCACTGTATTTGTCACTCACCCTGGTGCCGTGTACCTCCGCCAACTGTATCTGCAGATGTCGTGCCGTTGTGTAGCACTCTCGTAATGCACGCAGACGTATAAATCGGTCTTCCACGGGTGTTGTGGCCCTGGGCCTACCTTGTCCTTGCCGGCAATCATGTGTCTGAGTTTCCTGGTACCGTTGGACCACCCGTGCAATCGTTGTGTGCGCTACACCGAACCGTCGACCAAGTGCCCTGTACCCGTGTCCTTCGGCGTGGAGTGTTGCTATCTGCACTCAATGATCTCTTGACAGTTGACGCACTATCCTCTCCATGTTTATCGGAGTCTCTTCGTACGTGAATGATCCCCGCTCGATTACCCACGCCATAAACCTACCCGCCACCTCTCCCAGGGTCTAGTTTCGTAGTTATTTGTTTCCCTAAATTATCGTTGGTGAAGCCAAACTGCAGCGAATTCTCTGCGGAGTGGTTACATAGTTAGGACTTGATGCTGTCGTCTGTGTTGGTGTAGAGTTCCATGGGGTTATAGGGGCCTTCCCGTTCTTGCGAGTGACATTTACCCTAGTGTGTGTTATTTTTTACGAGTAGTATAATTATATATATATATATATATATATATATAGATATATATTACATCATACTATATATATATATATATATATTATATATATATATAATTATATAATATATATAATATCTATTATATATAAAGAAAAAAAACTTTATATCAAATTAAAAATTATTATTTAGATACTTTAACAAATTTAAAACTACAATTATTGGGTATATATATATAATATTAATATATATATTAATTTATATATATATATATTATATAATATTATATAAATATAATATATATATATATATATAATATATATAATATATATTAATAATATATTATATAATATTATATATATAAATATATATAATATATATATATTATTAATATATATATTAATATATATATATATATAATATTATATATATATAATATATATATATATTTTTTATATATATTTATATATATATATAATATATATATATTATATATATATAATATATATATATATATATATATATATATATTATATATATATATATATATATATATATATATATATAATTATATATATATATTATATATATATAATATATAGTATATATAATATATATATTATGTGTGTGTGTGTAAAATTAGTCTTGCAATCCATCAACGCTTACTTAATTCTGTCAAAATTTTTTTCATATTTTTAAGGCATTTCGATAAAAATAAGTTTTTTAATCGATTTGGGAAAGAACTTTCGACCTTTTATAAATAGATTATGTATACAAACTATGTTTTTTTTGAAGAACTTTAATTCAGTGAACGGAAATTTATTTTTCGGAATTAAATAATTACATAAATAAATAAACAAAGCTATAGTGAGTGATCCCGTTAAAAACATTAAGATAATAAAAGTGTATGGGAATGATTATTAATATACTCTATGAACATTAAATTATACCTACATTTTAATCTTATCTAAGTATCGGCAGTGATCACTAATTAATTTATTTGATTTAAAAATAATTCTGACATTGTTTGACCTATAACAGAAAGCAGTCCCTTTCAACTCATTTAAAGGAATTACGATTTATGTGAACATTTGCCAACAAAATACTTGTTGGACTTCAAAAGTATAATGTTGCTTCCCACTTTAGAAGCCATTTTTTTTTTCTCAAGAATTTTTATTTCCTTTTAAATTCTCAAAAAATAAACCGAAGAATTATGTAAAGTTTATTTAATTAATGTTTATATAAAAATTCCTTACTTAATAAAACTCAGTCTATGAATAAATTTACGGGGTTAAAAGAAGTAAAACCATTTACAACATTTATTGGTAAGTAATATATATCGAACATATGCTGATAACCATCCTCATCCCAAAATTTTTTAATTTGGCTTTTTATTTATAAATGTTCATATATCTATATATATATATATTATATATATATATATATACTATATATATATATATATATTATAATATAATATATTATATATATATATATATACTATATATATATATACTACTTTATATATTATATATAATATATATATATATAATATAAATATATATATTATTATATATATATATATATAAATATATATATATATATATTATATATATATATAAAATAATTATATATTCTTCAGATATTTGCTATGGCCAATGGAGTTAAGATAATTCTGATTTATTGTGAGATGGAGGATCACTCAAACAGATCCCAAACGCAAAATTTCGAACGATTTCCAGGAGCCTTCCAATACCCAATTCAATACCCAATGGTAAAATGCCCACAAGTAGCAACAGAACAAACAAAATCAACTGAACATACGTGGACATGAGAAGTTTAAAAATGCCCCACCCAACACTTTCAAGCCTTCAGACCTACTCTTGATTGTGATTTTATATTATGCATAAATATCAGGAGTAAGTTGAAAGGTCTGTGTATAAATTAATCTAGTTTTTTTGTAAATAATTTATAATAAGTTTTTAATTGCACTATTAATTTATTGGGGTGTTTTAACTTATTATTTAGTGCTATTAACAATAAAAAAAATAAATTAAAAAAATTAAAAAAGCTTTTATGGTAGGATTGGAAGGCGTGTCGGTGCCGCATGTGTTGCGTCTTTGTACGGTGCGGTGTGACTGCATATTGTTACCTCAATCAACCATTGCCAATTTCGGGTTAGAGTTTGTTCTCCAATTAAATATTTTATATTATATATATATATATATATTTATATAAATATTATATATATATATATTATTAGTATATATATATATATATATATATATATAGATAATATAATAATATATCAGATGTATATATTCATATATATATATGTGCTTTATTTTTTGCATTAAACTTTAAAAGAAAGATAAAACTATAATAACATGATTCAATAAAACTTCGTGGAAAATAAACCCATTTGCAAACTATTTACAATGACAATAAAATTTTCCAATTCAAGCTTGAGCGAAAACCGATTTTCTACAAATATATTGCAAAAATCAGTTACGTCAATAATTAATAAAATAATAATAAAAATAGATATATAATAATAATAATAATAATAATAATAATAATAATAATAATTAATAATAATATAATAATAATAATAATAATAATAATAATAATAATAATAATAATAATAATAAGTTAAGGGTATAATGGGAATAATAATAATAATAATAATAATAATAATAATCATAATATATGATTTTGATGCTTTTTCAAGCCTCCTGAAAGTATTTCTTTCAACAGAAGAAATTTTCTTTAAAATTATTCTTGAAATAAATTTCAAAACAAATGGATTTAAGTATTAGCTACCAAGCTTCGTCCGTACCACTATCGGACATTGTTCAAGGAACTAAATTTTATTTTAATATTTTAACAATTTTGAAAAAAAATTCGGTAAATTATATACAAAAATAAATAAATAAAATTAATAAGTTTAAAGTGAGAATAATGAACTTACATTGACTTCTTTTTGTCATTTAAAGATGTTCAAAAAAATTGGACATTTCGTTATATTTTATGTTTATCATGGTTATGATTTCCTTAGAGTTGTACGATTCCCCTAGGCGCAATTCATAAAACTCATTTTTTCTTGTTATGATGGAGGAGCTCTCTTTTATGCAGTTATCGGGATTTTTGTTGTGTTCTTCTTTAAAATGTTGAAAAATTTTGCTCGGTTTATACTTATGTTGCGACTTCTCATGTTGAGGGTATTCGTTGTGTGTTCCCATATAAGAGGCGTTACATCCACTTCAGAACATTGAAATCGGTACACAGCGTTACTATCCCACCATCGAAAGCGCTTCACGAGTAGAGAACACGAGCTCCAGTTTCAATGGCTTATCAGTACGATCTTAATATACAGCTTCTTACCGTCTTATTGCTTTTAAGTATGCTCTTTGAAAATTAGATTTTAATTTTTCTCTTCATCCTTTTTTCTGACTGATATTCAGTTTTATAAGTATAAATACGAGCTTATCCTTTTTCGATTTTATTCCATTGGTATGGTAAGTAAAAAAGGTGACGGTGTTCTTCATATTTACTACTATAATAATTACTGGGAGGGAGGGATAGGGGACGGAATCTGTTTATTCTTTTAAACTTCTTTATCAAAAGGGTCCAATCAGACGAATTCTTAATATGCTCGATTGAACTAAAGTCTTTATGGTAACAATTTTGTAATTTAGAGGAGTGAAAGAGTCGAAATTCAAGTATGTTCCTTTATTTGTAGATTTAACGTAGACATTTCTATCAATTTTTCCATCCTAATTAATTTTAATATTAACATCTAAGAAATTAATGTAGTTATTTTTTGTTCTTTCAAAAGTAAATTTTAAACCACTGAGATCTTCCATTTTGGATTTGAACTCTTAAATATGTTCTGGATCGTTAAATATACAAAGGTGTCTCTACGATATCGAAATGTAAAAGAAAGGATTGAATGGGGCGTTTTCATTAAAATTTTGTTTTCTACGATGACATGTAGAATCTGCGAAAGTGGTCCTAAAGGTGATCCACATAGATACGCCTTTTTTTGAATATATGTTTACCATTTGAAGTTGAAGTGTTCTTTGTGGTAATATATATAAGTAACCTTCTCAAAATGTCTTCTTCTATGGACGGCAGTGGTTTTATGTCATGATGATAAATATTTTCTAATATTATGTTGAATAGTTTCAGATTAGGACATTCGTGAAATAGACTTTAAATCCAGAGATATAGTTTTGTTAACATCGAAAGAGAATTAATCTTGTTTAGTTTTCCAAAAATCATCAGTTGATTATTTATAAATTTTTCGTAGATATGGCTAATTAGGTTTGTTTATGTATTTGAGAATCATTGAGTACGGTACCCTATACTTACTATAGGTTTTAAGGGTGGGTCCTCCAGTTTCTTGTTGAATCTTTGTAGGCCATAGAGCATGTCCATTGTTGGGTATAAACGATCAATTCTTTATTTGTGTTTAATGTTTAAATGTCCGTGATCTTGCTAGCAAGGCTATTAATGGTCTTTTTAACTTCTTCCGTTTGACTTTTTAAGCATGGGGTGAATTTTGTTTTATCACTAATGATGGTGTTTAGCTTTTTAATGTAATCTTCTTTATTCATGACTACTACCCCGCCTCCTTTATCAGGTCTTTGTATAACTATGTCGTTGTTATGTTTAAGGGATTTAATAGCATCTTTTAATTCGTTGTTTAATGGATCTTTAAAAGCTTCTTTAGGGAAATGTGATCCAAAGGTTTATCGTTTTCGTTTTCAATGATGGTATTGGTTTCTAATTTTTAATTCCTCTTTCCTTGCAAAGTTTTTTATGTTCGTGTAAAGTTTTTCAACCTCAATTTGTTTATTAATTAAGTTACCCTTTTTCTTTTTCTTCTGTTGAAAGAAATATTTTACATTAATTTCTTAGATGCTAATATTAAAATTAAAGAGGATGGAAAAATTGATAGAAGCGTCTACGTTAAATCTACAGATAATGGAAATAATAATCTCTTCCACTCCTTTAAATTATATAATTGCTACCTTTAAAGAGTTTATTAATCGCAGCATTTAAGATACTCGCTCTGATTGGACCCCTTTTATAAAGAAAATTAAAGAATACACAGAATCTAATAAACATAATTCCACCCAGATATTATAGAAAACAAACTATAAGAAGCACTTTTAATAATTTATTTACCAATACCATGAATGAAAACGAAAACGATAAGCTCGTAGTTTATAATAAAACTGAAAATATCAGTCAGAAAAAAGAGGAAGACAACAAATTTAAATTAATTTTAAAAGAGCATATTAAAGCAAAAAACGGGAAGAAGCTGGTATTAAGATCGTACTATAAGCCATTGAAACTGAGCTCGTGCTTCTCTACTTGTGAAGCACTTTCGGATGGTGAGAGTAGTAACGTTGTGTACAGATTTCAATGTTCTGAAAGTGGATGTAACGGCCCTCTTATATCGGACACAACGAATTACCCTCACATGAGAACTGTCGCAACATAAAGTATAAACCCGAGCAAAATTATTTCAACGATTTTAAAGAAGACACACAAAATTCGGTTAACAGAGCATAAAAGAGGGCCTTCTCCATCATAACAGAAAAAAGATTTTATGAATTGCGACGTAGGGAATCGCTACTCATGTAAGGAAACAATAAACATATGATAAAGCTTAAATATACGAAATGTCAATTTTTTGAACCATCTTTAATGACAAAAAAGTCAATGTAAGTTAACTTTTGCTAACTTTTAAATTTATTAATTTTATTTATTTATTTTTGTTATTAGTTTACACGAAATTTCTTTTATCAAAATTGTTAAAATATTAAAATAAAATTTATTCCTTGAAAATGTCCGAAGTGTACGGACGAAAGCTTGGTACTATACTTAAATCAATTGTTTTATTTTATTCAAGAATAATTTTAAAGAAAATTTCTTCTGTTGAAAGAAATACTTTCAGGAGGCTTGAAAAAGCATCAAAATCATACATTAAAATAAATGCTGATATTGAGTTTTTAATAATAATAATAATAATAACAATTAAATAATAATAATAATAATAATAATAACAATTAAATGATAATAATAACAATTAAATAATAATAATAATAATAATATAATAATAATAATAATAATAATAATAATAATAATAATTAATAATATAAAATAATAATAATATTAAATAATAAAAATAATAATAATAATAATAATAATAATAATAATAATAATAATAATAATTTAATGCGAATAAGTATAACTTTTCAGTTTCAATTCTCTAAATATTTTCTTCTAATTTCCATATGATATCTTCAATATAATTCTTGAAAATATCTTACAAATACTACTACTACTACTACTACTACTACTACTACTACTACTACTACTACTACTACTACTACTACTACTACTACTACTACTACTACTACTTATAATAATAATAATAATAATAATAATAATAATAATAATAATAATAATAATAATAATAATAATAATAATAATAATAATAATAATGTATTCTCGGAAGAGTTTTAGATTCTCTGCCTGTTAATTTAGGGCGAAACTCAGTTTATATTGTATTAAATAGAGATATCTAAATTTATTAATATCACTGACAGTCTTGAGTAACAATTCTCTAACTCTTTTAACTTATCTAACAATAACTTATTTCATAATTTCCGACTGATAGGAAGGGTATGTGTTTATGTAAACATTAACACTCCCGTAACACTTTTCGAAAATCTCGCATTTACTAATATCGATTTTCCATGGCTTAAGATCTATCTTTCTACTACTATAATAATCTTGGGCTATCGGAACAGATTTTCACGCATTTTTTGAGTACCTCACTATTTCTCACGAGACTGTTACATCATCTCATCCTAAATCTGAGGTACTTTATTTATGGATTTTAATGTACATAATACTGATTGGTTGGGGCCTTCTCGTACTGATACGATTCAGGATGGAAGGAGGTACAGTCACTCAAACATTCTCAACGAATCTGAGTCAACTAATTATGGAAATACAATATTTGGTCTTCCCACCAATTTCTTGAAGCACTCTTGACCTATACTTTACCACTAGTCCTTCTCTCTATAAATAGGACACCTTCGCTCCTATCGGTAAATCTGACTACAACGATATATCTCTTAATTTTAATACTTTCTCCATCCTGATCTAAGGGTATTCCATGTCACTTTAATCTGGCCAATTGCGGGCTTTGGCGGCTTCTAGACATAGTATTAACTGGATGTGGCTGCTTGACCCTAAGGAGGCTTCGGCTTCTGAAGATAAGTGGCGGGGAGGCTTGTGATCCGTTTGAAATTGAATGGGCGGTTCATTCATTCTTCGACATGAAATATTTTTCTTCTTATATCATGGTTTCCATGTTGTTTGTTTTCGGCGCTATTCAGCGTTAGATGATCGGAGTGGAAAATTGTCGTCCTTTGTCTTCTCTCGGCTAAATTTTATAGTTCTAGGAATGTTGCGGGGAATACTATTAACGAGCAAAGCGGACTTTCATAAAAGAAAGTGTGGCTGACTTCCTTGGTTTATTATGACATGATTTCTAGTTACCAATATTGTAGACTTAGTAATTCTACCTTTCCTCTCTTATTGGTCTGACTGTTTCATGTTGCTAAAGGGCAGGTTTTTCCTCTCATTCAACAATTGGACTGACTCTGGCAAATCTCCTCGCGTTTTCCTTCGGTGTCCCATGGCTTTCTCTTTGTTCTTTGATCGGCGTACTGTGTCTTTAATCGGCTTCAATATGTGTTTCATTATGTTTAAGAAGCTTGGCGTATTATCCAACCTATGTCGAGAAGGTACACTTGTTCAGCTTCCGTTAGCTTGTGTTTTATTTATTTCTATAGGAGTGTGCTTACTATATATGTCTCTGTACTTGCAAACTCTTCTTATAACAAATAGGTGTTTCAGACTATCGTGCTTGATGGGATGGGGATCTATATTTTATATAATTCTTGTTCATAGTAGAGTGTTTTTCCTTAGGGTTTCTGTTTGATCTTCCTACTTTCTATTATAATATAAAGAATATCACCGATTCATCCCCTACGTTTATTCAGATTTTCATATGCCTGCCTTTACGCCTCGACCCTCCATTCTTCAACTCATTTTCTGGAACATCTTGCTTCTCCTTTTGAATCTCGAATTGACTCGCTTATATGTAGTAATCACCTAGCTTTTGGATAGGGTCGATTCAAATGCAAAGGATTATAACTGTTTCGTGCTATTTAATGTCATTATTGTCACTCTAATCTTTTTCGAATACGCATGTTGGAGCTTTGTCTCTTTTCTATGGTACCACGACAGAAAGTGTTAGGGGACTGATCACCGTGTGCCATACCTTCAATGCCCTCTCTAGCGCAAATGCAGCGGTGTCTGCAATTGAAGTTTTTGTATTAAATTAGCATTCAAGGCTTGTTCGCTGTGGTGCTTCATCTTCCTAAGATACTTTGGGTTAGTCAATTCTTTTTCAACTCACTGTGTTTCCTGCTAAATTTAATTCCTTCCTTTAAGTTGAGTCTGTGCTGCATTGGAAATTTGCTTAGATGGTGACACTTATGTTGCATTTTTCACCCTTTTTGAATAGGTCTACATGTGGCGCATGGTGATAATTGTAAAAAAAAATCGTCATCCAGTTTCCATCATACGTATACTTTGACGATTTAAAAACTGTTTTCTTGTTTTAAGATATTTTAATTAAAAAATTATTCTTTTTGTGTTGTGTGTGTTGTGTGAGTGTTCTTGTGGAAAAGTCGAGTTAGCAGAAAAAATGGGATGTGCTTAGATTTATTCTATACAAGTAAAGTTCGAATCTGCTGGAGTATGAAATTTCTTGTCTCACTGTTTTCAAAAATGGAAGCGCTTGACTTAACTGGTTATTTATTTTTGCTGCACGAAATTTTAGAGGCATTACTATGAAATCACGAAGAACTCTCAACTGCTTTATATATATATTATATATATATTATATATATTATATATTATATATATTATATATATCATATATATATATTCATATTATATATTATTATATATATATATATATATATAATGTAAATTATATATATATACATATATATATATATATAATTATATTATATATATATATATAAATTATATATCTATATATTTAATATTTATATATATAATATATATATATATATTATATATATAATATTATTATATATAATAATTACATATATATATATAATAATGGCACACACGCGACACGCAACCGACACCCGCACACGCGACAGCACGCACCATCACAGCCACACGCAACACACTTCACCATCGCACACAGCACATATATATATAATTATAATAGTATATATATATATTTTTATTATATATATATATATATAATATATAATATCATATATATATAATATATATATATTATTATATATATAGTGCATATAGTATAGTATACTCAAAAGATAATTTTTTAAAAAGAAATTCGCGATAGTGAAGAATTTTTGAAGGTTATATTAAAACTAACGTAACTTTACTATTAAATGTTTTTCCCAAATTTTTATGTGAGGGTTAAGGGAGCA
>JABUQX010054103.1:0-7500 GCA_015478945.1 Trachelipus rathkii | reverse complement strand
TTTAAAATTTGGGTTCACACTTTTCATGAAGGTTGCAATACGTTTTTCACATATTATATTATTATTATATAATATATACTAAATTATTATAATATATAATTATTATATATTATATATATATATATATATATAATTATATATATACTATATATTTATATATATATATATATTAATATATATTATTATATTATTATATATTAAATAATTTAAGTTTTGGTAGAACAAGAAAATCACACTTGACCCGGAGACCCAGCTTTTTCTCAAAAGTTAAGAGATATAGGTCTGAAACTTGGGAATATAATGCATATATGGGGGTAAGGACGTAATCCGTGTAATTATATTCAGTTGTAGGATGTATATAGATGGCGTAGGTCCCCCCGAACGGTAACACGTATATGCGCTTACGCCTTTGTGTTGCTATGATTGCGTGGGTGAGTTGTAAGCTAACGACGTCACGCGCGCACGCGAACATTCCTGGGTGAGATACGCGACAGGTTGGTTGTATCTTGCATGGCGGCACCGCAAAGAGCTGCGCGCGGTGGCGATTCTAAACATACACCATTATTTTGATTTATGATAACAGTAGAAGATTTCGATTTTCTCGGTGAACTAGATCTTGAGTCGAAATAATCGTCACTGTATTAGGGTCGGTTGGTTTTAGCAAGTCACATCCGCGAATTTGGATTCTTCGCATTAGGTTGCGTGTTGCTTCGCATCCAGTTTTACGGGAGTCTCCGATATTAACCCTATAGGGTACGTGGGTTAGGGGCCAGCGCTATATTTAAAACCCTTGCTTTCAAACTATATATTGATTTTGTTCATATTTTCGTGTTTAGGTTGATACATCGATGATCACCATGCGTTAGTGTGTTTTGTGACCGGTCTTAGGATCACCCGTAAATGGGGAGAGTTTGGAATATGGCCTCGCAGTACATATGAAAGACGGGCAAATCTTCGGGTTCTGGTCGATCGAAGGAGTCATAACGTTCGTTCTCTGATTTTATGTGTCGAGTCGCCTTAACGTCTCGTGAGACTGGAATTGGTTGAGATGTGAGGCTTAGGCTCCGACGAGCGCAATCTCGTCTGGAGATCGACGACTTAACGTATACTATTATGAGATACTCGCTTCAGTAAGAGAGGAGAGCAGCTCTTGCCAACCTCTCACTAAACGCAGACTAGGGATATAAGGATTTGCGTCATATCAGGAAACGCACGTGAATTGAGTAGAGAAAGTATGAGTGTCTCGGGAGGGAGCACGGTATGCGTCAGAAGTCGGGATATGGAGAGGTGTAGTTGTTCGAGGTGGACAGTACTTCGAGACGCGGACGCTCGCAACCGGAGTACGTGATTGCTGTGCCCTTTCGGAGTCCACAGCGATCCTCTCTGAAAAAAAAAACCGGAAGAAGGATAATGGTGCCCACTATTGGAAATGAAAAAAAAGAAGAGGAAAGATGCAATGGAAAATGGAACAAGAGAAGAGGAGGAAAGGGAAGAAAGAGGAAAAGAGAAGAAGGAGAAGGAGAGGGGAAGAAGAGAAGTAGAGGAGAAGAATGAGGAAGCGTAGGAGATTCTGAGAGTAGGGCACAGACACCGGTGCTGGAGCCGGTGCGTGCCTAGTTATATTAAACATTCATAAACAACAATATTTGGTGTCTTTATATAGGTTTTCGAGTCTGTAGATGTCGAAAAAACTGGTTTCAGAACCATGAAGAAAAAACAAAATAAATAAATAGATAAATAATAATAAAATTTCTTAATATTTTTGTTTATAACTTACAAAATTTACGTTTTTATCATACCCTAAAGCGTAATCACTAATTCAACACAACCCTACCCACTCCCTCCCCATCCTCCTACTCCCATCTATTGATTATTGATTAAGGTCAATTTCGAGTAGTATTTTTGGATAAACTAACATAAATCATTTTCTTTATAACAAAGATCAGACATATATGCCTGACGTAAAAAAGTTTTCCCACATTAATAAAGCTTACTTAGGCAATCATCTGAACTAAGGAATAATGTACAACGAAACTTAACCTCATCTTCAGGATAAACGGTCACATAAAAAGGTTTCAGCACCTTCGCCAGTAAGTAAACTAAGCATACGATCCAAAAACGTAACTTATTCACACTTGGTCACATATCTCTAAATAAAATGTTTAATTTACCTGACATGCGGTAATTTTAACAAAAATTTACTATAACCCTTGTGTATTATATTAGACCGTGAAGTATGACTACGTAACAAGTTTCTATTTAATAAAGCAAGATGAATGTAAATGAATAGAATATATCTACTACGACATAGCAGACATTTGGTAGAATAAACGCTAACATTACAAAGATGCCACACTTAAAACCAGTAAAGTAATAACAAGACTCACAAAAACACACATTCCATTCATGCTTTATTAAACATATCTCCATACAGCACATGCTAATTTTTACATTTAACATAGTAATAATTAAAAAAATTTAGCATAACCGTACCTAACCAGCATATGCCTATCGGGTAAGACAACAGAGTAAAGTTTTCTCCTCTGTAAAAGCTAACTATGAAATTACATACTTAACACACCCACACACACACACAACCAGACCCACACACACACACACACACATTTCACACACCACCACACCACACACCACGACACACCACACACACACACTACACACACACACACACACACAGACACTACACACACACACACCACACACACAACACGAACAAGATGAATAAAAGACCATCATCATCAATGTAAGTCAATAATCGGAACATACGAAGGGAAGTAAAACGAGTTTTCGTCTTTTTATAACATATAATTTTCATAGGAAAAAGCGTTATATAAATACATTAAAAACATAAAAAATACATAAAATATGTTATTTTAATATTTAATTCATTCTGATTAGCGAACATAGATTCAAGTCTGGGTACGTTTCTATATATCTTTCTAAAAGATCAAATACCCTTTAAAAATGTAATTAATGTCTTCAGCAACACTAAACCATTTTTCGCATATTTTGGATCAACAGCACTCATTCTCTCATACAAGAGAAGAAGTAAGAACTCATCCAGGCTGATAGTTATTAAAGCATTTCCTGTACTACTCTTATATGGGAACCACATGTCTGCGGTGTATATGGTAGATTCACCGGGGTGAGCTTACGTATTAAGTCATCGAGTATGTCAACATCGGTAAGATGCGATGTATTCGTTTTTTATTTTAAGCAACGCTGTAATATTTTCAGGTGTTCGAACTGTGAACCTATACATGTGCGATAGAAGGTCAACACAATCGGACGGGGTTCCAATATTGGCGGGTAACCTCAAGGGTTTTAATAATTGTCCACGAGAGACACCCCATCTATTCTATTCGAACCACTTATGTTGTCTTCCCTGTTAGATATTTCACTAAACGTTGATCCTCCGTCGGATAACAAACTATTATCCTCTACCCATGTAGCAGCGATGTCGATAATCTTGACCTCAGCACAAACGAATAAAGGACTATTATTTGCCCCTTTGGCAGAAATACAAGCAACGTAACGACTGCCATTTCGGTTTACGATTAATATAAATGAACATCTTTGGAATACGAAAGCTCCTTGTGAAGATACTCACAACAGACGTGGAGATGCCGGGAGATGTCATTGTACCAGTACAGCGAAAAAATGTCCTAATGACGGGAAATCGTATGCGTAAACAACCCTTTAGGTATAAGATTCTTTCTTTCAGCCAATCGAAGAAAGTAACAGAATACAACGCACAACGAACATATCAGTTCAAGGGTACTTATCTCGCTAAACAAAACAAAAAGCACACAACAACAACACAAACAGCACAACAACAACAACCAACAAAACAACACAACAACAAAACAAAACAAAACAACAACAACAACACAACAAACAACAACAAACACAACAACACAATAACATAGGTACAAAAATAAGGTTTCTTTATATACCAAACCACGAATATATGCTATCGGTAACATTGTTTTACGTTATAGAGGCTAACATAGGTTTACCAGAACTAAGAATATACTGTACATTGACAAATACACCTTACACACGAATAAAACAACTAACATTAACAAAGTTCCATACTTAACCAGTAAAGTAACATAGCATACAAAGACGTAACTATTCACACTTTTTCAAGCATATTCTCTAAAACATATCTTGTTACATTTTTATTAACACTATTGATTTACGTAGCATCTCGAGTATCATTTCGGATAACATAGCAAAAAATGAGTTCTTTATATAACCAGCGAATATAGGTTAACATTACAATGTTTCTACAATAATACAGTAACATAGCATCATAATGAACTCAGAAATATGGACAACGAACACTTAACAAACTTAACCTAATATTAAACAGTTAACATTAACAAAGTTCCACACTTACACCAGTAAAGTAACTAGCATGCAAAACGTAACCTTTTCATACTTTTTAATAAGTTCTATATATTACTATACTGCCACGAAGATATGCTTACGGAACAAAGTTTTAGCTTCAACTAAGCTAACATGTCATCAACTGAACTATGAATTATAATGTACAATTGGCAAACTAACATACCTCACGCATGGAATAATAGCTAACATCCTGAAATTCCTATTTCAAAAGGTCAATAGCTTAACGGTCATACAATACTCGATATGTTTCCGCTTTTCGAGCATATTTAGCAGCAGATAAAGCCGTATTATTTAACAAAATCCTTAACAAAGTGACCAATCTAATCAAAGATGCCCCATCTTGAGAATATGAATTTGACAATATCTTCATCAAGTGTCAATCGTTTCGAGTATCAAAATATTCTGACCTATGATAACATAGGAACATTATCAAAGTCTAGGGCAACCTAACATTACTCAACAAAAATTAACCTAGGCGCTCTACGTTTCTAACACATCATCGTCACGTTTACACAGTAATTCTACAAACACTCATCCATTTCTCTACAAATCTGTGCTTTAACAATACATAGCCGTATGAATAATCCGCCTAACATCCTGAAATTCCCTACTTATAAAGATAAAGTAGCTTAAGGTCATAAATACTCGATATGTTTCCACTTTTCCAGCATTTCTGCAAACAGGTAAAGACCTATTATCTAACAAAATCCCTTAACGTGGTCATTCTTTCAAAGATACATGCATCTTGAACTATGAATCTACAGCTATCTTCATCAAGTGTCAACTCGTCTGCGAGTATTACACATCATTTGAGCTATGAATAAGCGTAGACATTAGCAAATTCCTCGGAACCAACCTAACATTACTCAAAAACTTAACAAGCTCACGTTTCTAACATATCATCGCCCGTAACAACGTAATATCTTACAAAACTCATCATTTCTCCAACAAATCAGTGTTAATTTTTCACCCAGTCTGTAATATTAACATAACGGTCCTACTTACGATAAACAGTTTTCATTAACCAAGAGTAACTAAAGCAACACATCACCTCCAAAGAGAAAACCCAATGGGATTCACCCCGTAAAGGGTGTGAATCCTGAAGAGTGGATCACCCGGGGGGTGTAAGCGGTTTTAAGGTTCTCAGCCCGCGGGCTCGAGACTTCACTCCTTCGGAGGGGTAAAACCCGCTTTAGGGTATGGATCCCCCCTCTCTAGATTCACACCCTTTCACGGGGTGAATCCATTGGGTTCTTCTCTTGGGAGGTGAGTTGTTGTTTAGATAACTCTTGTTAATGAAAACTGTTATTCGTAAGTTAGGGACGTTATGTTAAATTTGCTATGACTGGGTGCATTAACACTGATTGTTGGAGAAATGATAGTTTTTTGTAAGATTTACTGGTGTTACTGCGATGATATTTAGAAACGTGAGGCTTATGTTAAGATTTTGTTGAGTAATGTTGGGTTTGCCCGAGAATTTTTTTGCTTATGTCTACGCTTATTCATAGCTCAAATGATGTTATACTCTAGACGAGTGACACTTTGATGAAGATATCAATTCATCGTTCAAGATGCATGTATCTTTGATAGAATGGCCACTTTCTAAGGGGAATTTGTTAGATAATACGTCTTTACCTTTGCTGATATGCGGGAAAAGGGAATCTCGGAGTATTTGTATGACCTTTAGCTACTTTATCTTTGATAAGTAGGAATTTTCAGGATGTTAGCGGGATTCTTCCATACGCTAGGTTATGTTAGCACCAGATTTGCTAGAGAAATGCTGAGTTTTTTGTAAGATTTCTGTGTTAACTGTGATGATGTGTTAGAAACGTTGAGCCTAGGTTAAGTTTTTGTGAGTAATGTTAGGTTGCCTAGACTTTGATATGTCTACTTTATCATAGGTCAAATGAGTTATACTCGGAAACGATTGACTTTGATGACGATAGTGTCAATTCAATAGTTCAAGATGGGGGCATCTTTGATAGATTGGTCACTTTGTTCAGGGATTTTGTTAGATAATACGGCTTAACCTGTTGCTAATATGCTCGAAAAATCGGGAACATATGAGTATTGTATGACCTGTTAGTTACTTTACCTTTGATAAGTGGGAATTTTCAGGATGTTAGCTGATTTTCATGCGTGAGGTATGTTAGGTTTTTGCCATTGTACATTATATTCCTTAGTTCAGGTTATGGACAGGTTTTAGCTTTATTGGAAGCTAAAACTTTGTTCCTACGCATATCTTCGTGGCCAGTATATATATAGAACTTATTAAAAAAAAGTGTGAATAGGTTCGTTTTTGTATGTTATGCTATTTACTTTACAGGTGTTAAGTGTGGATTTGTTCAATGTTACTGTTTTATTAGTGGGTTAGTTGTGTTAAGTTTGTCGTTGTCCATTATTTTCTTATTTTCTTTCATATGATGCTATGTTAGCTTTATTTATTTGAAAACTTTTTAATGTTAACCTAATATTCGTGTTAGTATATAAAAAACTCATTTTGTGCTATGTTTTAATCCGAAATGATACTCGAGATGCTAGTAAATCAATAGTGTTAATGTACAAATTAACAATGATATGTTAGAGATATGCTTGAAAAAGTGTGATAGGATTACGTTTTGTACGCTGGGGTAGTACTTTACTGCTGGTTTAAGTATGGATTTGTTCATGTTAGTTGTTTATTCTAGCGTAGGTGTGTTAGATTTTGTTATTTGTAAGTATAATTCTTTAGTTTTGGTAAGCTATGTTAGTTATTAACGTGAAAACAAGGTTACGTAGCATATATCGTTGGATGGCATATCAAGAACTATTTTGTGTACTATGTTATTTGTTGTTTTGTTGTTGTTGTTGTTGTTGTTGGTTGTTGTTGTTGTTGTTGTTGTTGCTGTTGTGTTGTTGTTGTGTGTTGTTGTTGTTGTTTGTTGGTTGCTGGTTGTTTGTTGTTCGTTGTTGAGATTATATGTACTTTTGAACTGATATGGTTCCGTTTGTGCGTTGTATTCTTGTTTTACTTTCTCTGATTGGCTTGCAAGAAAGAAATCTCATTACCTTATAAGGCGTTGTTTT
>JABUQX010054102.1:15000-19045 GCA_015478945.1 Trachelipus rathkii | reverse complement strand
TCATTTTATTCATATAAAAATTCTTAATTTTTATCTCTTAACAACAAAATGATTGAAAACTCCTTCGTTTATATTGTGTAGCTATGATGAACACTCATTAAAGGCAGTTCTGTTAGGCCTTTTTTCTCCTGTAGAATTGTAAAAGTATGTTTTGAGCCTTTTCATAGTAGAAAAATAATTTTTGGGAGTTCCCGTTTTGAGTGAGGTAAATGCTAAAATCCTTAACAATCTAAATGTGACAGCACATATCATATTTATTTACAAAATTTGTAAAATTTTTAATAGATATCGATGGAATGAGTAACTTTACAAAGATTAGTAAGTATGGATATATGATTCGCGAACTTGCTCTCTAACTAGTTTGAAAAATCATCAATAAAATAAATTGTAATTGCCCTATATCTTTTCATTTTACATTTATTCTCACAAGAGGCATTATCATTTCTTCATTAACAGAAAGCAGAAGTTTGTTGCAATTTCAAAAATGTTTGAAAATGTTTCATTGATGTTTGCTTGAAAATCTTTCAAAACAAACATAACATGTTCAATATGATTAAGAGCAGATGCTGTCACCAATTATTGAGACTGCAATGTAATACATAATAAAAGTGTTTCAGAATAAAGTTGAAGACATAGATAAACTTATAACAGAATTGCTTTTGCTTACAGACTTGAAAAGATCTAAGTTTTTTTTTGAAAAGATTTAATATCTTGATCCATTCAAGCTCCTCTTAAGCTTCAACAATACTTTAAAAATTTCACTAGATAATCCAGTGAAATTTTCCACCAACCTTGTTTCACCCATTCGTGTTAAGTTTTGTACATTTTGTGTCTGGGAAAATCTTTTCTATTTTATTTCTATTAAAATAGTAGTCAGCCTTGGCGATCTAAAATAACACATAGTTGCATTCGCTGTTCCATAAAGTTCTTTCTAATGTGTTGTACTTCATATAAATGTGAACAGCAATGAACATCTAATGCTGCTGAATATTTTCGACAGCTTAAACACCTCTACAACATTTTTTCATTGCTTTTACACCATCATATCGTTGTCCAATCAGAAAGTCACTATTTATTTCAGTGTCCGTAGTATTACCTCCACTAGAGATAAGGAAACAAAGAAACAGTTAGAAGCCACATGGGCCTATCGAGACTACCCCAGTCAACTAAATATTTATCAAACACATGCTCATGCAACATACACAACCTACACCGCACCTTAAGACCTGTAAATTTCCTAAACAAAGGTCAATATCTAAACACTAACTACTACCAAAAGCTATAGCTAAGGTACATGCTAACCACAATACAAGCTTTAATTAACAAGTTTATTGTGATACTGGTAGTTACAGCATGCAGTTTACCTTAATAAGTAACTAAAAACCGGCCAATATGGCTTCGTCAGAATATATTATATGATGCCCAAACCATCCATATACCTATCCAATCATTTCTTAAATATTGCAAGTGAGTCATACTCAACAACCTCCTGCGGCAAACCATTCCAAAAAATTACAACACTATTACAGAGTGAATGTTTTCTTACATTAAAATTACACATCTTCTTAATTTCTTATTGTGTCAACAGGTCTTCCGTCCGTGGTTTACTATAAAAAATTTATTAGTTTCAGTATTATCAATATGTGTAAATATTTTATAGACTTGTATCATGTTCCCTCTGAGAAATTGCCTTTCTTCAGAAAACATTCCTAACCCTTTCAACTCTCCTCATAGCTCTTACCCTCAAAGTCAGAAATCATCCTTGTTGCACTACATTACACTCTCTCCAGCATATCTATGACTTTTCTTTAATAAGGCGCTCAAACTTGTGCTCAATATCACCACCACTCACGGGCTGGGCCCTTCTCAAGGAGGGGGCGGAAAATAAAACATTGAAAAACCCACCCAATCCCCAGTCTAACGCAAAGTTTTCAGGTGAGCGCAGACGTGGGCTTTAAAGAGAGAAGATTAAATATAGTTGGAAAAACAGAAGAAGGCAAGGAATTCCAAGAACAGAGTAGCTGAAGCAAAGAGCACCACAAACGAACAAGTCTGGGGGTTTCAATACTCACGCAAAATTCGGTGCGAGAGCAAGGCACCCTCTTGTGCTACGAGGGCGACCCAATGGTGGAGGATGCGAGAGGTCAACTACCCCGAGCATCTGCCGCTGTTAGTACCTATAGAAAAGAAATAGAGCGCCAACGTTACGTCGCAGAGATAGAGGGTCAAGAGAGTGTTGAAAGTAGGGGACAGTTTATTAGTCTCTTAGCTATCCAATGAAAGGGTGGAGCCGGAGCCCCCCACAATGTGAGAGCAAGTACTCCTACAAGGGCGAATTAGGGCCTTCATATAACTGCGAGTAGCAGTGCAGAGGAAAAAAATTCCCGCCAACTTGGAGACCACCCTAGCAACCATGAAATATAAGGTTTAGCGCGAATTTGAAGGTTGGACAGATCATAATGTTATCGTATATCATGGATCGTAAGTAGTAGTTTATATATTTAATGTTAGAGGTGTTATTTGAGAGGGAGATGAGGGAAGTTGAGATTTTTAAAGAGTTTGAATATTTACAATATGTTGCAGATGACCCCACCGAAAAATCCCATCCAGATCGGCAGAATAGAATCGGAAAGCTGAAGACGAAAGCAGGCTTAAGTGGCAAAAGGAGGAAGCAGGCATTTGAAATGAGATGCGAAGAATATGGAAGAGATTGAAAGTCATCAGCATAAAGAAGTGAAACAGAGTTGAGAACGTACAGCTGAAGAGAATGTTTGAATTGAAAAGTAGGAATTAAAGGATGATAGAACAGAACCTTGCGGAACACCACAGTTAACAGGAAAGAGGAAGAGGACGCCATCTCAAACAAGTGCTGATATGGAGCGATCGGAGAGAAAACGCAAAGAGAAGAGAGGAAACCCAAAGGAAGGGAGCTTAGATAGCAGTGAATGCATGCCAAACCCGGTCAAAGGCCATTGGAAACGTCAAGCGCCACCACGCAAGACTGCCCATGGTCCAAGGCAAGAAGACCATAAATCAGTTAGTTAAAGGAAAGTATGTCACCAGTTGACCTCGAACGACGAAAGCCATAATGATGATGTTCTGAAAGAAGGGAATGAAACTCCAGATGATCCAGGAAAGAGAGTTAGAAGTTTAAAATTTTTTAGTAATAGAATACAAGTAGATAGCTATAGGGCGATAGTCTAAAGGAATCAGAGCGAGCTACCTCTTTTCGGGATCAGTTGGACATATGCGCGCTCGCCAGCACTGAGGAAAAGTATTAGTAATTAAAGACATAGAGAGTAGAGATTGAACGAGGACAGGCCGTCCAGCTCGGAAGCACACTACCTCAAAACACGGGGAGGAATTGGCCATCCGGGCCACTAGCCTTCCTGATGTTCATAGAACTCAGGATCCATGCACGCGATCATGTGTAATTACAGGTAAAGGACATGGGGAAACCTGAGAGGAGAATGCAGAATCGATCCAGGGTAGAATTAGATAGAAAAAAGGAGGCTAAAGAGATTGGCTTTTCAGAAGGAGAGTAAGCAACAAAACCGTCAGAGCGAATAAGGGAGGAAAGGCAGATTTACAAAGATTTACAGAAGATGTTTTTGGCAAGGGGTCAGAAATTTTTTATCAGTAGGGAAGAACCAGCAGGTGCGCACTTTCGTTTTAGTGAAAGAACGCTTAGCCTGACGAATAAATATCCCTGCAACGATTTCCGAGCAGAATGAAATTAGTAAGAGTGATAGGAGAAGGAGAGTTGTTCCATGCCCGATACGCGAATGTGAATGGAGCGAGAACAAGCTCCATTCAGAAACATGGATTATTGGGGAGAGGAAAGATTTAGTGAAGATTGGCAATGACCTGTCTCATCCCATCAGTGATTAATGCCCTCACCTTTTCAAGCGGTCGTCTAAAGCATCCCCAGAGTCAAAGCAGGATTCATTCCAAGAGTAGTTAACCAAAAAAACAACACAATGTCCCCTAATTAGCCTGATTAAAGTGCCAGAAATTACGTTTATTGGCATGAAGGAGCTGTTGG
>JABUQX010054102.1:0-10000 GCA_015478945.1 Trachelipus rathkii | reverse complement strand
AATAAGTATACCTGTCATATATACATAGTGAAAAACCTTATGCGGCCTGAGGGATAACTAGATAATGGCGCTCTTCAAACCCACTTTACAAATTATGATATCTTAATTATTTGGTACACTAATTTAAAATGAAAAAGATATAAACAGTTTAAACATTAAACATAATAATAATACATAATAATAATAAATGAATAACATTAAATAAATAAGCTAATATGCTATCATATACTATATATAGGTATCTTGATCAGAAGTGAAGAAAGTCAACTACCTTTGCACTGTGAGATTAGTTTATCTTTTCTACTTAACAGTGTTGGCCCTAAAACTTCCTACTAGGAATAGCGAAGACTACTGCTGCATGCAAGATAGAACAATAAAGATCAGTAGAATAGAGTAGGAAGGTTCTCCAAGTTATCCAATTGCGGCTCAGTAAGAACACGAGAAACACTTCAAACTTGTTCCTGTGTTTAGCATTCTAAGTAAACTTGCGGGAATAGACGAAACCCCTTGTGTCAAAACTGACGTGCGATAGAAAACTCTGTGGCACGACTTAGGCAAGAGCGCGAAATTGTTCCCTGCAATAACGCACAGTCAGAAGTTATAGAGTATGGTTATTTGCTACCCATTAGAGTTGAGGGGCTGAGCTTGACACTCTAAATCAGTTTATTCCGTTACCGAGACACTCACGCCCTCCCCACTTTACTACTATACTCAACAATAAATTAATAATAATAATAATAATCGTCTCTATATATATAATCCACTACCTCCTTTCCCCAGAAGTCAAAACTAAATCCAAAATCAATAAATAAATAAGGATAATAAACTAAGAGAGAGATCCTCACAGAGTACGAGGAAATATTATCTCATAAGAGCGGTCTAACTTCTAATAACACGATAGGAGAGTAAGAAAATATTATATATTATATACAATCAGTACATAATTCAAACTACAACACAAAAGTTATACACCCATATAAAAATAATCAAATAAATCACATAATAGAAATCGATAAAGTTAATTTAGGGAGAAATAAATTCAATAAATCCAGTTCAAATTCCAGAGTACATAATAAATAGTAGGTATATTAAGACAAATCAATCCACTATCAGTGCACATTTTTTCCACAGACACCAATAATTTTACTGAATTCATATCCTTCCAGTTCTTATTCAATCTTTTACTTTCTCCGTATGAGCGATTCCTCTATCTTGTTAAGAGTCTCGTCCCCGGACCGCAGAGAGAAGCATCACATGTTTGAAGCGAGAGAGATCAAAATTCCAGATCTTCACCAAGTATAGACAATTTGTCATATTCCAAAAATCAATTATCATCCTTATGAGTTGCAAAGGAGTAGTAGTGAAAAGGATCACCCATTGTTTCCTCTTAAAACACAGGATATAATAGTACATTAGTTTGAAATCAATCCAAGGCTTCAATCGGCAGACAAAAGTTCGGAATCAATCCAGTTCAATCCAGACATAGTTGACATCAATCCAGTTCAACTCTAGACATAGATTTTGAATATCAATCCAGTTCAATACTCATATTACTCCCAAAGTTTATTGAAACTATATATTATATACTCTTACAATACCATGTTCAAAATACCAAGACAGTTATTGAAAATCAATACCAGTTCAATACCAAGGCATATTAAGTTTTATTATATCGAAGTATCAAATCCAGTTCAATCCATGATACAAATTCGAATCAATCCAGTTCTAAAATCTCACAGACTATAAAATGTATTAGTAATCAACTCCAGTTATATTACACATCCAGAACCTACATTAAGTCTTTGAAATCAATTATCCAGTTCAAATCTATAAAAAGATCACTATTACATATTAATTAGAATTCGGATTAGTTAAGAATTTGATTTAGGGTAATTTATAGATTTAGAATATGAATAACATAGTTTTAACAACAGTTTGGGAAACATCACATATATATATAATATATAATATATAATATATATAATTAATATATATATATATATATATTATAATATATATATCTTAAATACTATATATAATTATATATAGTTAATATAACTATATATATCAATACTATATTATTAACTCATTATATACATATTAAATATATTAATATATTAATATAATATATATTAAGTTAATATATATAAATACTATATAAATTATTATAATATTATATCATATAATAATATATAAATAATAATAATAATAATACATAACTAATATAATAATAATAACAGTAATAGTAAGTAATAATTCATAAATATAATAATATAATATCTTTACTATGTATATATATTTATTTATTACATATAAATTTTTAATAAATACTTTAATTATCTTCAACTATTTATACTGATTTATTCGTTGAGTTATATATAATAACATCTTATGAGATATTCATCGTAGGAGAAAAGCTGACGATGAGAGTCGCTCATCGCGCTATGACGCTCGGAAGAGATCATGATACATATCCACTGATACTGATCATAGGACCTAGCATACATATAGCCTACTATATATCAGCTATAGCAGCTGTTATATACATATAATACTATATATATATACTATTGTCTAAAGGAAGAAGAGTCCATTTTCACACTCCCTTTTGCTGATAATTGCGATTTTGTTAGTGACACAATCTACTCAGGGCGTCCCACTGCTGATCAATGTGCACGATGAATGGTGCATCACTCTATTCCGCACCTCTCATAGAGCGAGAGAGAGTAATGACGACACGAATAAATGTAAAGGTAAAATACTAATAAAATTTATATAAGAATAAACAACTTTAATTAAATTTATTATTTCTAATTACTACTATTACTTATTATATTATTATTATTATTATTAATAAATATATATATACTATACTATATATATATAGTATTATACTATATAGTAAATCATATAGTATATATATTATATACTACCTATATATATATATATATATATTACATATATATATGATATATCATATATATAATAGATATTTATATATAATATTAATATAAATATATATTATATATAATCAGCAGGAGAGCGAAATGACCTGTCCTAGCGCAGTCCACACATTCAACCGTACCAGAGAGGAGACTGGGGTCACGCCACCTTCATTCGCATGTAGCATTGAATGTAAGAAAAAACACAGACAGTAGCCTCGGCATTGATCGTGCACAAGTCCCGTGAGTTAGTCAGCGATACACAGAGAGAGATAATAGATAACTATAATAACATCGCCGAGGCTATATTGCTTACATCAAGCCTCTATTTAGTGAGGAGCCGTGGACATTCGCCTGAGTTCCTCGCTCGGCGACATCAGATAAGCGCTACGTATATAATCTATAATATATATTGTTAAAGGAAAAGTCCATTTTCACATCTCCCTTTGCCTGATAATTGATTTTAGTGACAAATTTATGTGAAAATTATCAGTGATGTTTTTCCTTCCTTTCAAGACACGACAAAAAGAAAGACGAATAAATGAAAAGGAAATAATATAAAATTTATATAACACAATAAGCGATATTATTATTATTATTATTATTATTATTATTATTATTATTATTATTATTATTATTATTATTATTATTATTATTATTATTATTATTATTATTATTATATTATTATTATTATTATGTATTAATATGTTATTATTATTCATATCTATTATTAGCATGCATGGTTACACAACATATATATATTGCAATCGGCTATTTATTGTTATATAACTTATATGAATAATCGTGTATTATGTATTATTATTGAGATTATTCGTGGATGACATCTCTTATAGGACGATATGACTGATGATATCTCGCCCGATGTTCTAGATAGTGAGTGAGAGTACCTGGGCTGTACTCGGTAACGAATATATATACAGCTATATTCTAGCGTCTCCCAAGAACTAAACTATAAGTGTCTAAGTACCCCTCAACTCTAATGGTAGCAAATAACAATACTTACCTGACATGCGTTAGGAACATCTCCCTGAAACAGATTTTTATCCACGTATTTGACAGGGTTTCGTCTCATGTTGCACATGACAAGTGGAATTTTCTCGTGTTCTCTAGCAATGGAACTTGATACTTCATTATCATACCTTTATTTTCAACTTCCAGAAGTAGTCGCTTCCAGGAAGTTTTAGCATTATTAAGTATAAGATAAACTAATTTCACATAGATTTCGAAGGACATGCTGGAGATCTCTGTCTGTTAGTATGAACCTCTTAAGATCAATTAAGATCAATTTGTGGGTTGAGAGGCCATTTCGGCCGTCAGACGCAAGTTTTTCCTTGACATACTTACTATCCCTATCAGACATCGCCTAATGGAGGTTTTATCATAGTCTCCTCATTTTAGAACGACAAAGTTTTGCTTTAATTAATGTTCTCCATTTACTGGATGTCCTCCGAAAGGTCTAAACCTTAAACATTCAAAATGATTTTTCTGTACTTTCTTCTAAGGTCTGGAATTAATAATATCTGACAACTGACATAGTATGAACTTATTCTTGTGTGCACAGTCTCCACTGTCGCCGCTGTGTGACATATATAGTATAATTGTTAAAATATATTAGACCTCTATTTGTGTTCGACATACTGCCGCACAGATTATAAATATACACGTTGAAATTTATATTATATATTATTAATTTATTAATTATTAATTATTATTATAATTATTATTAGTTAGTGTAGTAGTAGTAAGTAAAGAGTGTAGAGTAGTGTATTAGTATATGTCAGTAGTAGAGTAGTAAGTAGTAGTAGTAGAGTAGTAGTAGTTACCTAGAATTAAATATTGATGATGCAACTATGGTAATGACTCTTTCATTTTCGTAATAAGGGTGGTAGTAGTTACAATCCATTAGTATTAACCTGAGCCACCCCATCAGAATGGAGTAAAAATGATAAATATATCCATCAAAATTTTCTTTATCATTTTTAATTTTATATTCGTTTCTTAACATATATTTTAGCTTTCATTTCTTACTTTTTTTTTCATGTAATATTTTATATTCTTTCTTTTTGCTAAGTTAAAAAAAAAAAAGTTCTTCATGTTATTTTTTCATTTGCGGTTTAATTTTAACTTTTATCTTATAAATTAATTTGATCTTTATTTTGAACACTGGATTGTCATCCTGCTTCTTCTGCCCACTTTCATTACGTCAATGTTAATTTTTGTGTTTTATTATTTTTATTCTGTTACATAAAATATATTGCTTAATCACTTAACCACAGATTCTCCTCTCTCCATCCTTCACATCCTTGATACTATTTAATCATAATAAATGTTATGATTTGGATTTACATACCAGAATAATTATGCCTATGACTGCATAAACACTATTTCACCATCACAATTTCTTATTATCGCATTCACGTCAGGGATTTAACAATCATTTATTTTGTTTAATATATTTTATAATTCATTTAATATTTATTGTTTTAATTTTTATATTATTTCTTCTGTCGAGTTTCTACTTAACGTTTCTCTTTTTAAGGGATTTTAATTTTATTTTTGCCTTTTTGTTTTGTTTTACTGTAAAAATATCTCTAATACTTAATCATATACAACCCCTCCCTCCCACCCCTACGCAGTATTTGGGTATAAATTAATGATTAAATGATTTAGTGATTTGAAAGAAAACCCACCCCTTTCCATACGCAACTCATCTATTCACAATTTTCAACATTGAGTGCATAATGTTATAACGTTTATTTAAAAATAATGCTTTTTTTTGTATTAGGGTGTATCATGGTGAAGAGAAAAATTAAAACAAGTTTTCATTTTAAGCCTTTTATTACATAATCACTAACTACATAATCATTTGGATACTAATATTTAACATTAAATATGCTGACAGGTTTATTAAAAGATGCATTATTTACAAGCGATTGATGAAATAAATACAGTATAATCCATATAAATTAGAGTTAATTGGTAAGCAGAAAAATCAGGCGTAAGATCCTAAGCGTATAAATTACTATTTTCAGCGTATGACTCTAGATCAACTTCCTTTCCGTTATCATCGCATATTACAGTATTAGCTGGTAAATCGCAAAAACTTCCTGAACATAAAGACTGTGATCCGTTTTACAACGTATCATAATTACGTCTGTGTGGCTGACCATTCATATGCAGACTGATCCCTCTAAGCCTGAAATGGGTAACCTTAAATACAGAATTTTTATATATATATTTTTGGATACCCTCGGTTCTACAATTTCAATTATTACTTTCTGAGGTAAGCTGGCATTAACGATATTAGGGCCATTAATACTTGATAATCCTGCGTACAGTTAAAAGTTTTAGTTTCAATTTTTTATGGGTTATTTAGCTGTAGTGGTTAGAAAACAATTTTCGATTTACATATGCCTCTGGGCATAATTTTACTTAACGTACCTAATAAAACTTCCTAGTACACAATATTTACCATTGAGTAAGACACATCTGAATTCGATTAGTATTTATATAAGAGACATTGAAGGTAATTAATATCCATTCACTAACGGGACTTTAGTGTGCAAAAAAGAGAAGCTCCGGTAAATTATAATGGAAAGAGAAGAGTTTTCAGGGGTTCAAGATTGTAGCGTGGATTCGACCTGAGAGGATTTTTTACTCTCTGAGGTGAAACGCTAAAAAGTAGAATCAGATGGCAATGGAGTGAAGAGGGATGTACCAGTCAAACCTAACACTCCATGGGTTATGTCCAATGGAAGGTACTTACATCCTCCCACTTCCTAAATTGTGAACTTAATTTTAAAGTATTTAGAGAAATTTGATGAAAATTTTGTTGCACAGATTTATTATTATTATTATTATTATTATTATTATTATTATTATTATGTATTATATAATATTATTATTATTTTATGATATTTAATTATATAATTATACTTATCATATATTATTTTTAGTATTTATTTTCCTCATGTTTTATCTATGTCTTATGAAGCTGTAAAATTATTATTTATTGATATTTATTATTATTATTATATTCATAATTCAATTATCATTATATTATTATTATATTTAATTATTATATCTATTGATTATTATTATTATTAATAATTATTATCCAAGGTCGGTTAAAACTCGTCGTCTCTTGGTGACCTTTTTAAGGGGTCAGTCACTTCCAAAACTTTTTCGGTGGTTTAGAAATCCAACAAGGAGTAGGGAGGACGGTCTTCCTAGCCAGTGCTTGACATAAAAAGATTTTTATTTTTACCAGGTGATAAAATCGGAATGAGAACTTGGAGGGGTTATTGATTGACCTTCGAAACAATTTACCTGTTTTATATATAAATAATATATTATATATATATGAATATATATATATTATATATATTATATATACTAAATATATTAATATATATAATAATAAATATAATATAATATAGTATATATAATATAATATAAAGTCTATATAATATATTAATATAAAATATATTATATAAATTAATAATAAATATTATATATATAAAATACTATATATATATATATAATATATATATTTATATATAATATTTATATATAATATATATAATTATACATCTTATTTTGTTTGAATAGTGAGTAAACAGTTCTAAAAAAATCGATATTTTTTAAAAAATAAATCGATGTTTTGATATTCCTATTAGCAACCCGACAATTTGTTTATGAAAAATTGATAAATTTACGTTTGTGTTTCTTCAATAATCGTTTTTTCTAATATATTTCCTTTAAACGTTAAGATCAGTAAGTTGAAAGTTTGTTCAGTAACGCATAGATTTAATGTGTATAATTAATAAAATATCTTTATCAATAGCTTAACTTAATGGTCCTAAAATGAATAAACAAAAAAATATTTTTTTTTGGTGAGTTGATTAAAGTATTATATATGAGAGGTTTGGCACCACTGTTTAGTACTTTTACATGGGCCGAAATATAAAAAAAAAACAATTAAGAAAAAAATATTGAGATTTCGTCAGAATCAGTTGAACTCAATAAACAATATAATAAATATAATATATAGTATTATATATATATATATAAAATAATATTAATATATTAATATATATATATATATATAATAATATAAAATATATTATTATATATATAATAATAACATCTATTAATTTTCCTATGTATATATATATTAATAATAACATAATATATATAATTTACTATATTATATACTTATCTATATATATATATAATATGATAATATCATATATATATATTATATATATAATTTATATATATAATTATATAGATATATTAATATATATATATAATATATATATATATATATAATCTAATATAATATATATATTTATATAATATATATATATATAATATATATATATATCATATATTATTATATAATTAATATATTATATATATATATATATATAATATAAAAGTATATATATATAAAATTATATTAACTATATATTTATATAGTTTGTATTAAACTGACCCAGGAAATCATTTTGGAAAAGGTAATTAGAGACCTTCTCACCTTTTGAAATTGTGCAGGAAACATGGGGGACTTTCTCAACTCTCCAACCACTGTTTATAACCAGAGCTCTTTCAAAATATTTGAAATATGAAGTATGAGGTTGAAGTTCATTATTATAATATTGTGCCACGGACGACCTTTATCCAATACTAGAGTATAACACATCACACCCTCCGATTTTCTGAAACTTACGGAAGTATAAAGGATGTTTAAAAGAGAAACATATAAGTGAAATGACCCTGAAAAAATTATGAAGGCGCAATAGCGATAAATGAGAGAACATTTTATATTATTACGAATTTATATATATTATATAGTAATATATATATAATAAATTATATAGTATATATATATATATATAATATAGTAATATATATATATAAGTTAGGCTTATGGTGTTTCTGCTCCCGCTCACAGATTAGTGGCACGGGGAGCGTAGCTCCCTATTGACAAATGTTTCATTGATGCCATGAGGCACAAATTTTATCTCACTACTATTTGGGTTTTTTTCTACGCGATAAGAATTTGAGTGACGTTCAGGAACTTTTTTTGTTTGCCTTGGATGACGCTTCATAACTGACTTCTTCCAAGGTTCATGTTTTCTCGTACTTTTAATTTTTTGCGTGTTTCCCCTTGCTTTCAGCTTATCTTCCAGTCTTCTTTTAGTATTTATGTGTGTTTGTTAAAATTTCTGCAAATCTGAACGTAGACGGGATGTCATGTACTTAATAAATGGTTCAAGGCATCACTACTGTTTACTGAAAATTTCAGCAAGGGAGATACACTTAAGTCATATATTTATTCGAGAGAGCAGTCCATATATAAAGGTCCAATTTAATCAACAACACTGGTACACGGCAAATCGTTTTCCATAGACAAGCTAACAGTTTATTAAATAAACGAATAAGCTTCTTATATAACAAAAATGCACCACAGTGGGGTGATCAGCGAGTCCAGACATGTGGCATTATATTGAGGATCGATGATAAGCGTATTACTTATAGGAAAGTCAAATTTCTTAGTACCGATCCCAACCACCCCCGTCTTTCGCGGTCCGACTGAGGCCCCGTCACCCAACTCTAAAATCTATGACAATTAGCTATAATTTTTCAGGAGAACATTCTCTAGGTGTGTGTAGGGTTCAAGGGGGCGATGTTGTTAACTATTTTTGTTCTCGCGCAAAAAAATTTTGGCCGGCCAATAAGTTAAACAAAATAGATACAATATGAAGTCTTCGTTTTTTATAAGACACATATACTATACAAATTATTATATATAATATATATATATATTAAGTTATATGTATATTATATATATAGGTATATACTATACTTATTATATATTAGTTATATATTATATTAATATATAATATTTTCTTTAAATTATATACTTATCATATTACAAGCTAATATAAGTAATATCATAAGTATATAATTATATATAAGTAATTAGGTTTATATAGATATATTATATATAAATAATTTGATAAATTATA